>RPOG01001302.1:95498-162441 GCA_008086565.1 Thalassoma bifasciatum
ATTCATTTAAGTGTGACCAACTGAAACAATTAAGTTAAGTTGGTCCAACTTTTCCCTTTTTTCATGGCACATTTAAGTAACTTGAGCTCAAATGAATTAGTTTTCTGAAGTTATACAGTGTAAGATATTAAACTTAAATGATTCAAGGCAACCGGTTTCCTCAAATCATTTGAGTTGAACTTACTCATCAGGCTTAACAGTGCATTAAAGTAAGTGAAACGTCAGAATTCATTATGTTAAGATGAAATAAATCAAAGTATTACATCAGGTCAGTAATGCAGGTTTTTAATTTGACATTTCACCAAAAAGAAAAAAAAACACTGGCAACCTTAACTTAGAAAAAGAAGTATAATTTATTTAAAAAAATAATATTACTGCAGCTGATCAGAAATTCCCTTTTTACAGTGATATGGTAACACATGAATTAATTTCATTGTTTAATTTCAACTAAGTTCACTAAAGCTGTTTCATTTATTGTTCTATAAATGTTCTATAAATTATATAATATAAATGTTCTATAAATTGTTCTTCATGAGAGGCATTTTTAAGAGCTTACTGAAAGTATGTGACTGAACATATTTTAAATAAACTTAGTTGAAATTACGATAATTTTTTAATTCAACTTATGGCAACTCAAACCAAATGAGGAAACCGATTGCCTTAAACCACTGAAGTTGTAAAAACTCAATACAAGACAAAAATCATTGGTAATTTATTTCTTGACTTTCACTTAAAGAATTGAAACATCATGTTCTTGCATGGCAGAAAAAAGTGTGCTTCTTCGATATGCCATTACAGACAATATTTGTCTTATTGCTAATATTAAACACCACATTACAAAAACAGTAATCCAAACTTTTAAATGGCATGCAGCACCTCACGTTTTTATTGAAAAGTCTTTTTCCAAATATTTCAGACTCTGCCAGCCCTGCCAAGATGGCAGAAACATAATTTCACCATGAATTGGTTCCTTTGATATAAACATTTTACATAAATGTATCCAGCTTATGAACTTTGACCCATTTAAAACAGAACATACATGTGTTTAAGATTATGTTTTAACATGACATGACCCTTTTCAAGGTATGGTTCCTTTGGACATTATTATTATTATTATTATTATTATTATCATTATTATTAATAATTTTATTATTATTATTATTACTATTATTATTATTATCATTATTATTAATAATTTTATTATTATTGTTGTTATTATTAACATTTAAAAAATCAGGCTCATCAACAGAGAAACATTGACCATTTAAACACACACAATGTTCAGGTGTAAAACTGGAGGAGCCTTTTTTCCACCCAATGTGTCCAGTTTTTGTGCATTCAAGCAAAACATCTCACAAAGATGTTGTTACTTTTTTAAACAACACCTCCACATCTTACTCTTGCTCATTTCTCAGAGCCTGCAGCTTCGGCTGAAGAACACCTTACACTCTGAAAAGTATTCCTGCACCGAAACAAATTATTTATGCCAAAACTTCAACTTTAAGTGATTAAATCACAGGTGACTTTTCAAAGTAAATTTATTACATTTTTTAAAGGTAAAATATTCTCAATCCTTTTACATCAATACACTAGTGGACAGCTGTTGCATGGACATGTATTTACAAGGGGCTCACTGCTGTGACTCTTTGTACAACAAGTACAACTGTTACCCAATTGTTTAGCAAAGCTACAGCTTTCAAGTTGTACCCAGAATGCCTTTAAGATTAACCTTACTGTTATTGTCACCGTGAATGAGGAGGGGGGGCAGTGGACATGAGAGCCTGCTGTATGTGGCAATATTACATACGAGCCTCCATGTCGTAGGCTGACTGTATACACTCTACAGAGTGGACCAGCCAACTACTCCTCACAGTCATATACTGTAGTCAAACACACAGTACATGACAGCAGCAACAAGTGCCAAGCAAAATCAAAGTAAAACATCCCAGTTCAAATGAAAAGCTAATAAATATCTACAGGAATTGTCATGGATGGATGGAACCATTTCTTATGGATTCCCAAGAGGAACTGATTCTCGATACCCAGCCCTGTTCCTTACCAAACCTTGTCACCACGAGTGAGGAGGGCACACAACAGACATAAGTGCCTGCTGTCCATGGTTACCACACAAAAATGACATAAGCTGTCTACACTTCCCAGTAAAGGCTGCCTGACCGCCCATGTCCTATGGCATAGGCAGGTTGACTGTCTTTCCTGCATGGAGGAGGTGAGCTGTCTTCGTCTGCAGCATAGACCATCTCTGTTTCTGCACTCCATGGTGTAGGCTGGCTGTCTGTCTGCACCCCACGATGCAGGCAGGCTGACTGTCTATCCTGCATGGTGCAGACGGGCGTGCTGTCCATGCTCTGCATCATAAACTGGTGCTGTGTCCACAACGGCTGGCTGCACCAAAGCATTCATGGCTAAGACTTATAGCTCGTATATCACTGTAATGTACATTGTCATGTACTGTAATATGACATACAGTGAAAAACTGGCAGCCAAAAAAAAAGTAAAATAATTAGACCAAACAAAGGTTCAAATTAAGGGCTTATCCATAGTCATCAGGAATTGCACAGGAATAAACAACGTTACTTCCTGTACCTCAACATCCAGAGACCGTTAGAGTGGTGACAGCTGGTCTGGTCCATGGAGGACAGGATCCACACGACTGTATAGACAATCGGTGTACACTGTGGTGCGTGGACAGATCTAAACCACAGTGCACAGACAGTCTGTGTTGTGCTTGGGTGGGATCATGTACAGCAGGCTCTCATGTCCACTGTGTGCCCTTCTCACTCATGGTCACAAGGTTTGGTAAGGAATAAACTTCAGTTTGATTGTATCTACTCTATTTTTCCAATGCTTTTTACGCATTTTCTCTTTAGTTCACCAAGTTTTTAGTTACACATACTTAAGTTATTCAGTAAATCCATTGAATCCTTTCATTCAGATACAAATTAAAATGGTTCAAAAAGGTTTGTTTGACTTATTTTCAAAGCACTTAATTCTACTCAACATTCTTCAGTGTAAAAGTGTTTCAGCAATTAAATGAAGTAAAAGGCAGGAAGTATTTGGAGTCCAAGGTGTACTGAAACTGAAGAAACAAGGTGATGGAGGTTAAAGTGACATGTGACATATGAGAGGAAAAGTGTTTGCAGGGGGGTAAATGGATAATATTCCTGTAAAGAGGCCATGCAGAAAGAGTTGTGTTCTTTTTAACAGCACATTGTACCCTGAGGACTTTTTTTTTCAAAAAGGGTTAATGGGTATTTAAATTTACACAACAAAGTTAAGTTTATGTATAAAATAACTTTTCCCCCATATTTTCTGCAAACTCGGAATTGTGATTTTAGTTGTTTTGAGCAAACTCATCCATCACTGTACGGTTACGACAAAACGTCATTTTCATGAAACCATCATTAGGTTGGAAAGGAGCAGTATTTGACTTCTGGGTTGCAAACATTATTGAGTTGAAACAACTGAAACTTGAAGTTCTACATAGAGCTTTAAACTGGGGGATGGGTCTTATATGTGTGGCCTAGCTAGGCCCCGCCCAACAGTCTAATCTCATAGAAAACCCATATGGGGCCATGATAGAACCCACGGACAATCCAGGCCCCACTTTACAGCTTAAGTGTAACCCAAGTATAAACCACATTGGCCCCACATACAAATGCTGGCTGGGTGGTAATCTTCAACAGGTAAAGAGGAGTACTACATTTTCACACTNCCCTCGGTTCAGGTGCACAGTAACAATGGCTTCTGGTGCAGGCCTCATGTCTGTCTCAGATGCATCAGGGTCTCCAACCCAGATCAGCAGGGTCTGCTCTTTCAACTCAGATAAAATGAGTTCAAATCTACTTAAACAAAATAAGTATTTTGAACAAGCTTCAAATGATTGAAAAATACTTAAACGATGAAAGAAAAATGCATGTACTTAAATCTACTGAGTTACTACTACAGTTATTCATTTTTGAGTTAGACCAACTTCATCGAAATGAGTGGCTGCCACTTTTTCAGGGAATTAAGTTATTTCAACTCACTTCGTTTATTAAGATACACTGTTAGGTTTTACAGTGTACTTATGTTTGTTGATGTACCAATTAGAGGAAGAAGAAGAATTTGAAGATTTTTTTCTTCTTCACTAAATATTCATCATCTAATTCTCTGTTTGTGTTTTTCTTCAGTTTAAAGTGTTTTTTTTCTCTCATATAACATACAGTATATTAGAAATAACACCAGATTTTGAAAGTTGTAAAGGGCTGTGAGGACTCTCTGGAAAAGCTCGTGTTTTTCCTGGAATAAAGACTCCATTTCCCATGAGCACCTGCACCCACTGTCATTAGGACATGACTCTCACTAAGGTGTATGTTTCGTTTGGTGCCTTTTGATTGTGTTTTATCCTTTAGCTTGTATTGTAACTCTCCTGTTTAGCTTTCTTCTGCTTTCTGTTTTATATCTGTTGGACAATTCAGCTCTTGCTTCCATCATAAATACAAAAGAAATAATTCACAGAAACAGTTTCCAGCAGAGAGAAGAGAAACAGATCTTTAGTCTAACTGCATTACTTCGGCAGCCACCGAGGCATTATTGTGGAGACCTTTGTGTGGAAATAAAGATGGTCCAGTCCTGATTCACAAGCTTAGATTTGAAGTATTTTAAAAATAACCTTTGTTGGTGCTGATGATCTCATTTTTTGTTGCATATATCTAGATATGAGACATTTTTTTAAGATCACCTAGAAACTCCTCATTGTCTCTTTACGATGTGCTCAAGTCAAACTATGAAAGAGAACATAAATTATAAATACACACAACAGCAAAATCAACCTGTGTCTTTTAAATCAAAGAAAGAGGTCACATCATAAAAGGAGAGTAAAAGAGTGAACCTTGTTTTTCTGGGTGACATCCTGGTGTTTGTCCAATCCATCCCCTCCATCATGGTAACGAGCTGAAGAGGCAGTGTGTCAAATCGTTGACTCAAACACACTAAACCTCATTGATTGATTCCACCTGCACACACTGGTTTGGATTTAACAACAGATGATGCAGTGAGTAAGACAGGGCTCACAAAACGAGTCACTGGCACCAAGCTGGATGCTTAAAATGTCAATATTTTTACATTTCTCTGGTTGGTTTACAACAATCAGAAACATAAATATAAAGAGACAAAGCTGGATGTTCAGACTAAATGTGTGCACATTTTCAAACATTAATATGTCGCAGAAATCCCTGAATCTGTCTGTAAACTGATGAAAATGCTCTGTTTTAAAAAGATAGAGTGAGATCTCCAAGACCTCACCAGACTTCCTGAAATGATGAGGTCATCACATCAGGATTTCCTCATAGGTTCATGACATGTTGAAGGGTCAGGCCTCCAGAGGGCAGGCCAATCAGAGGGAAAGGGGTCTGCGGAGCATGAGCCTTAAAGAGACAGCAGCTGTCTCTTTAAGGCATTAAAAGAGGCTGAGATAAAAGTTTTAGTAAAAATGTAATTTGGGAAAATTGGGATTTTTTTTTCCTTTTGGCTGTAAATGTAAATTTATATTGATGCTGTGTCTCATTTTCTCATTGTGTCTGATTTCGCTATTTATAGGTATTTGTTTTGAGTAAAATGAACATTTTTGTTTTATTATATAAACTACTAACAACATTACTCCCTAATCCCAAATATTGTCATTTAGAGCATTTATTGGCAGAAAATGAAAAATGGTCAAAATACCAAAAAAGCCCACTGTTTTCAGACTTCGAATAATGCAAAAAAAATAAGTTCATATTCAATTTTAAACAACACATTACTAATGTTTTAGCTTTGGAAGTATTCAGAATTCAATATTTGGTAGAATAACCCTGATGTGCAATAACATCTCTCATATTATATAATATTATATAAACACGAACATATATACACATGAACACACACATACACACACACAGACACACACACACACACACACACACACACACACACACACACACACATACATATATAAGAACATATTTTACGCTATGTGCCTTCGTACTCAGTAGCTATACTAAACCCATCAATAGAAAATGTAAAAAAAAAAAGTCATAAAAAGCTTCCAACAGTTACATTGGAGAGATAAGTTTAAAAAAACACCTGGTTAAATAAATAAATGAAAGAATAAAAAAGTCTTTTTAGGCCATTGGAGTAATTAGCCCACCAAAAAGTGGCCAACAGAATAGAATGATAGAATGAATCAGATGGTCTCAGACTCTGCTGATGGTGAATATTTAGCACTGACCGTACTTATTAAAGGTTGTTGGTGATTGTCATTGTACAAAGATAAATTCTACACCTTTGTTGAAATATTAGCTATGCTAAAAAAAAAAATAAAAAAAACCTGGCACGTTATTACACTGGGGGCCAATCACACTGACTTGAAACACTTTGTATCACCCCATTAGGTTTTCCTTTCATGTCTAACTTCTTGCTTGTGTTGTACGTCGCTTTGGACAAAAGCGTCTGCTAAATAAAATTGTAGAATTGTAGAAATTGTAGAATGCTAACAGTGAAAGGGTAAAAGGACACTATGCATTGTGTTCATCACAACAAACCTCAATCACACACAGCTGGATTTTCCCATCAAGGCGTCTTGTCCATGAAAACTTCGGCATGCAGACCTTCAAACAGATTATTGTCATTCTATAAAATGAAATATTGGGCCCATATGTGTGTTGGTTGTCCGTGGGGAGTTTGCGTTGAGAACGAAGCCTGGAAACATTGCTGCTGAAACTGGACCAAACCTTGGTCGCAAATAATTCACAGAGAAGCAAAACAAAAAAGGAGTGGTTTAAATAAGACTTCAAACCTAATCTGACTCCTCTCTGATACTTGAAACTCAGCCTGTGAAGTCTCCACAGCTGTTTTGTGTTGTGCAGTATTGAATCCACTGTTGAAGAAAGTGGACTCATCACCTGATCTTTCTTCTTTCACGGTTGCTTAACTGAACAGTGGCTCTCACATGAAAGCAACACTGAGTGATGATGTGAAGGATAGACACCTGAACTGAATGCTCAGCGTAAAAGGTCACAATTGCTCTTTGAAGCCATGCTGTACCTGCTTTTATCTGCCATTGTGTGTCGGATCGGCCTGCCTGAAAGAGCTCTTAACCCTCTGAGGTTTCATTAGCTCTCTGGAGGATCTACCAGCGGTGTGGTCAGATAAACAGGTTAATGGACTGATGAAACTCCGGCTTTACAACAGTCGAAATATCAAATCAATTGGATAAAACCTCATGTTGACATTAATGATTTTGGAATGACCCAGTGCTGCTGGTTAAAGGTTATTGATTCGAACCTTAAACCTGTCTCGGAAATTCACGAATAGAAACTCAAATTTATTTTTATATTTCATTTTAACTGATATCAAATCACCCATAGAATAATACTGACAATGGCAACACATAAAAAGCTCCAATAATGACAGACAGTAACACCCATCAGGTCATATTGATCTTAGATTCCACCATCTGGACTGGTTCTTACCCAACAAGGAAAGGTCATTAAGGGGTCAACAAGATATGTTACATATCCACTTCTGCAGAAGATGAACTCAACAAAAAGAGAGAAATGTCAAAATGCCTGCAAGCAAGTTTAGGCCGAAAACTCAAAGCACTTCACATTAATATTTGGGTCATTGACAAAAAGAGGGTCTGAAAACGTATTTTTAAAAAGTTCTTTAAAAATGGATAAAAAACATATTTCTGAGTGAAGAATTATGTTTTCTAACAGATTTAAGTAGTTGACCAACATTTCAAAGTTTTTAGTTTCATTATTTTTCATTATTTTTAATTTGAGCACCCAAAAATGTCAGGTGGTGCAACCAAATATATGAAAATATATTTATATGTTCCTGTTATTTTTTCTGTGTGAAATTATTGGCAAGTATCTCTCAAGTGTCTGTAGTGACTCATACATTTTCATTTTGTGTGTTTCATTTCTTTTATTTGTGAATAAGATAAATAACTTTATGTTAAAATAACATTTCACATTATTACATTGGTTGTACCAACTGACATGGAAATTGTTCCAATTGTTTATCAGTATTTCAGAGAAATCTATAAACTTTTCCACTTGGTCACAAATGTCATTTGGGCTCCTCTGGCTGATGCAGTTTCCTGTTTCCTGTTTTATTCTCTTCACTTTAAAATAAAAGTCTAATGTTACGGTTGCACCACCCTGACATTTGACAAGGTGAAAATTACGGGACAAAAGTTTTTTACATTTCTCAACAGCTTTAAAAGTCTTTTTATTTGCAAAGAATGTTTTATTTAAAAAGGTTCAAGCATAAAATAATGCCACTGTATTTTTAATTTCCATTTACAATAATTGACATTCAATTTTTAGAGTTTAATTACTGTGGATACTTGTCAGGACGGTTGCACCACCTGACATTTTGGGGGTTTGAGGAACCAAAACACAAAAAAACATGTTATATTTTAATAGTTTAAAGATGTGTTCAAATAACACAGGTTTCATAGAATAAAGAAATACATGTGATGAAATACTCAATTCATGATGTAAGGAAACATTGCTCTCGGACACAAAAAAAGGGACGTCACGTCATTGACCCATTTGCATCATTTTGTGTTCTTTTTGGTCAGCACTGGTTTCCATTCTAGAACCCTCAATTGTTCCTTTTTTCCCCAATCTCTTTGTCATGGATGAATCATGAACACTAACCTGAACTGAGGTAAGTGAGGCCTGCAGCTCTTACTTGTTTTGTGACCTCCTGGATGAGCAGAGTAATTTTGGTTGGACGACCACACCAGGGAAGGTTAACCATTGTCCCATGTTTCCTCCATTGGTGGATGATGGCTCTCACTGGTTTTCTGGAGTCCCAAAGCCTTAGAAATGGCTTTGTAACACTTTCCAAAATGATAGATATCAGTGACTTTGTTTCTCATCTGCTCTTGAATTTCTTTTGAACTTCAGCTGGAATACAGGACTCTCTGAAAAAAGGTGGTCTGGCTGTTTCAAGATGCACAATTAGGAGGCACTTGAGGAAAAATGGGCTGCATGGTTAAGTCACTAGAAGAAAGCCATTTCTATACAAATGCCTCAAAGTATTCAGCGTGCAATACGCCAAATAGCACAGAAGCAAGCCTCAAAACTCCTGGAACAAAGTCATTTGAAGGGATGAGACCAAAAGTTGACTTTTGGCTACAACCATAAATGTTACATTTGGAGAGGAGTCAACAAGGCCTATGATGAAAGTTAACTGTGAAACACGGAGGTGGATCACTGATGTTTTGGGGATGTGTGAGGGACAAAGGCTCAGGAAAATTGATCAAATTGATGGATGAATGAATGCAGCATGTTATCAGAAAATACTGGAGGGAGATTTACACTCATCAGCCCAGAAGCTGCACATGAGACGTACTTCAACATTCCAACAAGGCAATGATCACAAGGCCAAGTGAACCTACCACTGACTACAGGAGAATAAAATGAAGGTTCTGGAGTCGCCATCTCAGCCTCCTGACCTTAATATCATTAAGCCACTTGCAGTTCAGGCAAGACAGCCCAAGAATTAACAGGACCTGAAGGCTTTTTTTCCAAGAAGATTGGGCAGTTTTACCATCTGAGATAATAAAGACCCTTATCCACAACGAGCACAAAAGACTTCAAGCTGTCATTGATGTTAAAGGGGGAAATACAAGGTATTAAAAACTGGGGTATGTAAACTTTGATCAGGGTCATTTTGGAATTTTTCTGTTGTCATTATGATTAAAAAAGAGTAAACAGTTGTTTATTTATAAATGTCTTCACCCAACCACTAACCACGAGTGACAGAAATGATTTTGTGTTATCATTCATATTCTCTGAGGAAAAAGCCAAGAAATCATAAATTCTGCTTGGGTATTTAAACTTGCGAGCACAACTGTATTTAATGTAAGATTGGGATTTTTTTCACTTTCAACTTTCTGGTTAAAGCAAGTTTGAGTCTGGAAACTAAGCCACTCACATCAGTAAACAAATTATCAAAGAGCTCTGTGTGTCAATCAAAAGATGATTTCAGGGAGGATTACACAGGAGATTTTGTGCTGAGGATCCAACCACACCAAGCTGAAAAAAAAAGAAAAATTAACAGGAAGCCAGGACAATTTGCTGGGAATAGAAATCACAGAATAAATTTGTACATTTCTCCAATATTTATGTGAGAAACTTTCAGGTGACAGCTCCTTAAAAATGCAGCTTGTGTTTGTAGAGGTCACAATCAGTTTCACCACCAGCATTCAAAGCTGTTAAAGCAACTACACTCCAAAAAGTGAAGCTTAAGCATGCAGAACTCCTATTGACTGTATATCATGAAGGTCTTTGTGCCTGCCTCCTCTATGTTAACAGATGGGACAGGGGTCAGATTCTAAAATCCAGTTGGATAATTGAGGAGTAGTAAACTGCAACTTTTCAAACGTCTACCTGAGACTGGCTGCAGAGACACCAGACAAACCTTTTTTATGCTGTCTTGTCAAGAACAATATTCAGAAAATTTACTTTATCTAGAACAGTGATTTCCAACCTGTGGGTCGCAGCCCCCGGTGGGCCACACAGATCTTGCAAGTGGTCGCCAAATCATTTCCAAATTTGATGATGATTTTGTTTCAAATGTTAAAACTCAGTCACATTTCAAAGTATTTCAAACCTAGGGGATACCAATCAGTTTCTGTTTTTTTTGTTTTGTTTTGTTTTGTTTTGTTTTGGGGGGGGGCGCATTTTTCCTCACTCATTTTCTGTACAAAGTGAAGTCTTGCTCCTGTTTGGGTTCAGGCAAAATTCAAAGTCTTTTTGAAGTGCAAATACATAGTGTATATTCATCATTTAGGGCTTAATGATAGCAGATCAATTTAGATGTTTGTTTTTTTTTGTGAACAGAATTTAGCTAGAGCAAACAATTCATCCATCCATTTTCTTAACCGTCTATCCTGCTAATCAGGGTCGTGGGTGGCTGGAGCCTATCCCAGCTGTCATTGGGGGAGAGGCAGGGTACATCCTGGATTGGTCGCCAGTCAATCGCAGGGCTGACATAGAAACAAACAACCATTCGCGCACACACTCACACCTACGGGCAATTTAGAATAATCAATTAACCTAACATGGGCATGTTTTTGGTCGGTGGGAGGAAGCTGGAGTACCTGGAGAGAACCCACGGGAGAACATGCAAATTCCGCACAGAAAGGCCACCCATGCCCGAATGGGGAATCGAACCGGCAACCTTCTTGCTGTGTGGCTGGAGCGCTACCCACTGCAGCTCTGCAAACAATTCATTTTCTGCAATTTTCAACTTCTCTCATCTTTTCAGCTCTGTTAACCTATGTTGTTGGCGTCTCTTATGATACACTCAGGTACTCTGGGAAACTTGAGGTTCTGACAACTATGCCATTGTTATCAGGTTTTGAATGGACCAATGGTTTGTAAATGCTAGTTTTTCACAAAGTAAGTGTAGTAAGTGGGTATCCCAAGAGTTGAACATGTTCAAATATATATAAAAGAGTGCCCTGAGAAGGCATAAATGGCCTCCATATTCGGCCTTGAAACTGTTGTCCTGTAAATGGCATCAACACTTCTATCAACTACAGGTCTGGCATGCATACTTCAGCATTTTCAGTCCCTCAGCATTTCCATGTAAATGCAGATATCACTGTTTTCAAGATTTGCGGGTGAATTGTTGTGAAACGTTGATGTGCAAACGCCAATGTCTTAACATACAGTGCATGCTGCCAACACTCCTGTTATCTCTGTAAAATCCATGTTCTTCTAAATCTGATTGATAATTCAAATGTACTGTGTTAAAGCCTAAAACAAATTTACAAACAAGAATAGTCTTATATCCAGGGACCTGAAGTTCCTATTTCTGCCTGGTGTTAGTGTAGAGAGTGATGTAACAGCTGATGTAACAGCTGTTTGTGGTTAAAAACCATCTTCTTTTTTAATGAAAGGCTCCCTCTCTTTCTCTGTAGAGATCTTTCAGACACTTTGAAAAACAATCTGAGCCAGTCAGGAATTAAAAAAAGAAGTTTTAGTAGAGTGATTTTAGTCAGTCAGGAATCACTCCCTGGTTTGTTTCATTACTTAAGGCTGAAGAAATCTGCTGGAGAAATTAAAAGAGTGTTTCCGTAACCCAGGGGCGTCCAAACTTATTTTTTCTATAAGGGCCACACTTTGTGTACACACAAACATGTATCATGGAGATGTATCTCATTTTTGTGTTCTTGTAAATGTATATGTATATTTTCACCCCATGACAGAGTTAAGTTAGATCTGTCTTGTTGGTTTATGTATTTATTTATTTTATTGTTGTATTCATCCTTCTAAATAATTAGATACAGTTGTAAACATAAAATAATTACTACTACTGTGTAAATTGTTGAACTTGAAATGAAAACAAAGTGCAAAATAGGAAAAAAGAAAATGGACCGTATTTGATTCCATCAAAATGACCAAGGGCCAGTGGCGCTTACTGAAGTGTTTATTAACTGTGAAAGTAACACATGAATGTTATATTTCAAAACTATTTTTGGAGAGTTCGGAAAAAGAAAAAGAAACAGAGTCTTTGTTTAGTCAAACATGCACTGTAAAATGTAATAGTAAATCTTACTTAAAAAAAAAANAGCATTCACAGGA
This sequence comes from Thalassoma bifasciatum, assembly GCA_008086565.1. Lineage (NCBI taxonomy): Eukaryota > Metazoa > Chordata > Actinopteri > Labriformes > Labridae > Thalassoma > Thalassoma bifasciatum. The sequence continues at coordinate 108,149 of RPOG01001302.1, forward strand.
ATTTTCACCCATAATTTTACAGAAGAAAATGAAATTTATTGATGTCCTTGTCATCCAGTCTATGCTGTTGACAGCTGGACTAAGCCATGGAGCCTAGACAGTCAGTCTATACCAGGGCAAAGACAGCCTGTGTCACCTATGTGATATATCCATGTACAGCAGGGTCTTATATCCACTCCCTGCCCTCCTCACTCATGGTCAACCTGAGGAATGATTTTGCATAAGTTACTCTGATAGAATTTATTTAAGTTCATTTGAGTACTGCAAACTCACAAAAATAAGTTAATCAAATCTACTTTATCTGAGTTAACAGAAATTACTTTTTGTAAGGCAGTAAGTTTGCATATATTTTTTAAGTAAAGTCAACTTATCATAGTTTACAGTGTGCTTGCTTCCTTAAATGGAACAATGAAATAAAACCTCACAGAGGAAAAACAGATCAACATTTTTCTATAGCAGGATCAGGACATGGAACCTCATGTACACCTAGTCATATGCACAAAAATGTTACATACGCTCTTTATCTTGACAAAGTTCAGATTTATCAAAAGTAAAATGAGCATGGAAATGTGATTGAGAAGGTTGTCAGGAACCCCCATGTGGTCAACAGTAGTTATGAGCATATGCAATGTTTCAGTAGGAAGTCCACGCAATTCTTTGCACATGAGGCCAATCGGCTAATCAAGGTTTTTTTTTTTTTGTAAGACTATGACAAAAACATTTTAGCCAGAATGTTTCACATATTTATTAATACATATTACACCACTGATCATCAAATGGCGGCCCGTGGGCCAAATCCGGCCCACCAAACCGTCCAATCCGGCCCGGGACTGGATTCCATAATTGGTTGGCTGTGGTGTAGGTGACAGGAGCCTGACTCATAAAGGCTAAAAATGCCTTGAGTTTTTTAATGACATGGAACAATAAACATCCAATAAGAATGTTATGCCAAAATTTTAATTTAATCTTTATTTTAGGGTCCGGCCCCCAAGGTGACTGTCCAGTAAAATTCTGGCCCTCTGATAAATATAGTTGGTGACCCCTGTATAACACCCTCTGTATATAAAGACTTATATTTATGACTCTTATCTACCTTTTAATTGTATTAGACCTCTTAACAGTGTATTACAATCATAACAGTTGCCTCGACACAACTGCACATGGCACATTTTTTTCTTTATCTCATGCAAGTTTCCACCTCCTTGTTTAAATTGTTGTTGCACTTTAAGGGAAGCTTTCAAAATGTTGTTGTACAATTGTATCATGACGATAAAGGCTATCAATTTATCTATCCATCTTGTTCTGAAGCCAATCGCTGACCCTCTTCTTCCTCCCGGCCCTGACTGTTTAACTAATTTCCATAGTAATTATCACAGACGCTGTGATTATTGGTCAGATTTACCGTCTTCATTTCAGCTCTCTCTGTTCGACTGAATAAGGAAAGAAAAATTGCCTCTCTCTCTTTGTCTCTGCGGCTCCGTCTGAAAGAAATCAGCATCTTCCCCCAAATCTGTAGGCATCGGTGTCGGCCTTCAAAAGCCCCAATCAGCAGCTCCCTGTGCGCGCTCTCCCTCTCTCCACCGCCCACAAACATCTCCCTTTACCTCCACTCTCCTTTCTCTCTCTCTCTCTCTTCCAATCTTTGTCTCCCTCCAGCCTCTCTCCACCCACACGCTCTCTTTCTATTCATCCCTCTCTCTCACATTCATCTACCCCTCTGTCCTCAAACTAATTGAGGCAGGTGGCCTCTTTTATTCCCTCTCTCCAAACCTCTCAGCGCCACAGTTGCCAGGCATCTCCATTACAACGTGTATGAGTGTGTATGAGTGCGTGTGTGTGTGTGTGTCTTTTTGTACAGGCTGAGGAAGGAGTCTTCATGCAAGTTGTGCGTGAGTGTGTGTCCGTGCGTGTTTATAAGTGAGTCGATGAACATGAAAGTGAAATCCTAATGGCTCTTTTCTCTTCCAGCAGTGGCCTCTCCAAACGCCACTCTTCAGGCCCCAACATGCAATTAATCAATTCAGCCTGGTAAGAGGATCTATTTATACACTTACACACACACACGCGGGCGCACCCCCACACACACACATACACACACACACTCACGCGCCTGTCAGGATCTAATGGTAACCCTCATCCAACGTTGAGAACATGGCACCCTGCAGGGCGAGGAGGAGGGACTGAATAGAGACGAAATAATAATAAAAAAAGTCTCAGAGAGAGAGAGCGAGAGAGATTTAACTACAATAGATTCTGTCAATTAAGGAGAAGTCATTGTTTAGCTGACAAAGTTAACTGCTCTATAAATGGCTCCCATCATGCTTTGAAGCCTCTCACCCACAGTCTGAGGAAACAAAAGCTGACCGGACGCTCCAGGCTGAGCTCCACTTATTCCTCACTCTGTATTCTGAAGATTCTTTCATTTGACTGAGATTAAATCCAATCTTTGAGGATTCATCTTTTGTTGCAACATGACGTAAACGCTTAAAGATTTTGACAGCTCCGTTTTTATTTTTGTTCACAGCTACATGCAGAACAGCAGCATGTGGTTGAACCTTCAGGACGCAACAACAGCAGCGTCTCAGGTGGGTAAGACGCTAAAGGGACCAGTGCCACTGAGCCTGCAGTTTAGGGTTAAGAGCTTCAGGTTACAGCACCAGAAACAAACAGCGAGTACAGCAGGGAGCTGAGGAAGAAACTGACTTAAAACAAGGCCTCACTGAACCAACAGCAGGCAATCTACATGTGGCGCCACCCACACCCTGAAATACCTAGAGCACTGATTCCCAACCTGTGGTCCGCGGCCCCATGGTGGGCCGCCAGGGTCTAACAAGTGGGCCGCCAAATCATTTCCAAAATAGCATAATTTTAGTGGAGGGTGATAATATAAAGATACAAATATACAGAATAATGAATGATGTTAAAACCGAGATAAGTTTTAAAACAAATTAAAACTGTTCCAAGAGTCATATAGAAAAAAAAACCTTTAAGAGAGCATGTTAGGGCCCAGTATGTAACATGACCCAAAATGCAACAACAACCTGAAATGCACTAAAAAAAAAAAAGAAAAAAGAAATAACAAAGTTGCTGGGCCGGAAAGTCACAAAAAGAATGCAGTACAACCCAAAATAAAATAACTGACCCACAATGTAACAACTTGTCACACTCTGTACTTATTGGGTCAGAGGTGGACCGCAAACATTTTTGAGACTCAAAAGTGGGCCCTGAGTTGGAAAAGGTTGGGGACCACTGACCTAGAGTATTAGGGTGACATCTGGGAGAACAAAGCAAACCCAATTACATCTTTTTTATGTCATGGTCTATGTAGAAAAGACGTTTCTTGGAAGTGCGGAATGAAAGTTTTTATGACGTCTTCTGGACGTACTAGAACCTTGTAACCATGAGTTAGGAGGGCACACAGTGTACATGAGAGCCTGCTGTACATGATTACAACATACAGGTGATAGTGTGTCTGCGCTTCAGAATGTATACCTATTCATGCTCCACAGTGTAGACTGACAATCTATACTCCACAGTGTGGCTCAGCTGTCTATCCTCCATGGCATAGACCAGATCATAGACCATCCACACTTCAACAGTGTAGATTGGAAGTCAAGGACATCAGGAAATGTTGTTTTCTTCTGTAAATTTCTTGGAGAAGATTACTACCATGGAGCATGGACAACTAATGCCCATGTCATAGAGCTTAGCTAGAAAAAAAACATCATGGCACATAGACAGACAGCCTGTCTATGTGCCATGGGTCCTATGCTGTGGAGCACAGACAGGTAGCACACCTATGCTACCTGTCTGTGTGTAAATAAACAGCCAGTCCACAGTGTGGAGCGTAGACTGCCTGCCTGTATGTGATGTAATCATGTACAGCAGGCTCTTATGTGCACTGTGTGCCCTCCTCACCCATGGTTCCAAAGTTCTGGTATGTTCAGAAGACGGCAGAAAAACTTTCATTCTGCACTTCCAAGAGACGTCTTTCCTACATGGACCATGACATAAAAAAGATATAGTTTCAATGTTGGCTTGCTCAGTGGGAAGATTACATACAGTGGATTAAAACATGGATTAAATTCATTCATTTACAAAGAATAAAGATGACCAATTTTGGCTTAGATTGTACCTTTCAAATCGATCTGAGTTTGTTCATGAGAACAACAAGTCCTCTGTGTGCACCAGGGTTTAGTTATAGAGTCCCTCAAGGTTCAGTGTTTGCTCCACTTTTATATCTTGTATATGCTTCCTCCTGGCACTAATATGAGGGAATACTCCATCAACTTTCACTGTTATGAAAGTGCTGTACTTATCAATGAAGCCAGGAGAAACCAGCAGGATATCTGTCTGGATGAGCAGAAATTTCTTACTGTTGAGAAGGCTTAAGTTATTGTTCTTGGATCTGAACACCCAAGGGCGGCTTTTCCTGACAACACAATCACCATGTCCCTATATAGAGGAGTTGGGGCATGGTATGCTGATTTCAGGATGCAGGAACGTGCGAGTCGATTTAGACTGATTCTGATTCATTAATAGAGCGCGGTGGTGCGAATGTATACGTATCATGAATCCAACGGTGATTTAGCATATTTTCTTATTTTGTGCGGGGAGTAAGAACATTTCTACGCATTTAATAGTGAACAAAACCCATCGTGAGAGAACCACACAATCATCTTTACAATTTGTTGATGATTCCATTTGTCTCGTACAACAAAATTTTGCAATGAATAGAATAATACATGCATCTGATTTAGTGTGCAAGGTGTCTTTGTGTGACTTTTTTCTGTTATTATGTTTTTCTTTTTGGATTATGGATCCAAAAAACTCATCTGAAAGTATTAGACTCAGTGTGCAAAGGCCTTAGCTGTTAATCATTCTTTGTCTCATCAGGTGACGCTTACACAAACTAAAGCTAAAGTACTTGCACTAAACTCTTAGCCCCGTTATGTTCAGTTCCGCTGTTTTTTAAACGACTGATTAAGATGTTCAGTTTAATTCTGAGGTGATGAACAATTCATATGACTTCACTGATTCATCATAACTAGTTTGTTTTCACCAGGAGAGTTCAATAATTTCTCAGGTAAACTCTGCTCTGCTTATGCACAGAGCTCTAAAAGAATAAATATAATTTGCGTTGTGATACTCCGTGGTGTATTGTTTTGCATTTATAACATCTTCAGCATAAAGTGGGAGGACAAAGAGGAGTCCCTGAGCTGTAGACTCACTGGTGCTTCTCCTTGAGTTGGATATCTGCAGTCTTTGTTCTTAGTCACTCTCCTGNATTACATTGGTTCCAGTCACCAATGAAGTGAAAAAACCTTTTTTATCAGTATTTCAGAGAAATCTACAAACTTTTCCACTTGGTCACAAATGTCATTTGGGCTCCTCTGGCTGATGCAGTGTCCTGTTTCCTGTTTTATTCTCTTCACTTTAAAATAAAAGTCTAATGTTACGGTTGCACCACCCTGACATTTGACAAGGTGAAAATTATGGGACAAAGGTTTTTTAAATTTCTCAACAGCTTTAAAATTATTTTTATTTGCAAAGAATGTTTCATTTAAAAAGGGTCAAGCATAAAATAATGCCACTGTATTTTTAATTTCCATTTACAATAACTGACATTCAATTTTTAGAGTTTAATTACTGTGGATACTTGTCAGGACGGTTGCACCACCTGACATTTTGGGGGTTTGAGGAACCAAAACACAAAAAAACATGTTATATTTTAATAGTTTAAAGATGTGTTCAAATAATACAGGTTTCATAGAATAAAGAAATACATGTGATGAAATACTGAATTCATGATGAAAGGAAACATTGCTCTCGGACACAAAAAAAGGGACGTCACCTCATTGACCCATTTGCATCATTTTGTGTTCTTTTTGGTCAGCACTGGTTTCCATTCTAGAACCCTCAATTGTTCCTTTTTTCCCCAATCTCTTTGTCATGGATGAATCATGAACACTAACCTGAACTGAGGTAAGTGAGGCCTGCAGCTCTTACTTGTTTTGTGACCTCCTGGATGAGTAGAGTAATTTTGGTTGGACAACCACACCAGGGAAGGTTCACCATTGTCCCATGTTTCCTCCATTTGTGGATGATGGCTCTCTCTGTGGTTTTTCTGGAGTCCCAAAGCCTTAGAAATGGCTTTGTAACACTTTCCAAAATGATAGATATCAGTGACTTTGTTTCTCATCTGCTCTTGAATTTCTTTTGAACTTCAGCTGGAATACAGGACTCTCTGAAAAAAGGTGGTCTGGCTGTTTCAAGATGCACAATTAGGAGGCACTTGAGGAAAAATGGGCTGCATGGTTAAGTCACTAGAAGAAAGCCATTTCTATACAAATGCCTCAAAGTATTCAGCGTGAAATACGCCAAATAGCACAGAAACAAGCCTCAAAACTTCTGGAACAAAGTCATTTGAAGGGATGAGACCAAAAGTTGACTTTTGGCTACAACCATAAATGTTACATTTGGAGAGGAGTCAACAAGGCCTATGATGAAAGTTAACTGTGAAACATGGAGGTAGATCACTGATGTTTTGGGGATGTGTGAGTGACAAAGGCTCAGGAAAATTGATCAAATTGATGGATGAATGAATGCAGCATGTTATCAGAAAATACTGGAGGGAGATTTACACTCATCAGCCCAGAAGCTGCACATGAGACGTTTTTCAACATTCCAATAAGGCAATGACCACAAGGTCAAGTGAACCTACCATTGGCTACAGGAGAATAAAATGAAGGTTCTGGAGTCGCCATCTCAGCCTCCTGACCTTAATATCATTAAGCCACTTGCAGTTCAGGCAAGACAGCCCAAGAATTAACAGGAACTGGAGGCTTTTTTCCAAGAAGATTGGGAAGTTTTACCATCAGAGATAATAAAGACCCTTATCCACAACGACCACAAAAGACTTCACGCTGTCATTGATGTCGAAGGGGGGAATACAAGGTATTAAAAACTGGGATATGTAAACTTTGATCTGGGTCATTTTGGAATTTTTCTGTTGTCATTATGATTTAAAAAGAGTAAACACAGTTGTTTATTTATAAATGGCTTCACTCAACCACTAACCATGAGTGACAGAAATGATTTTGTGTTATCATACATATTCTCTGAGAAAAGGCCAAGAAATCATAAATTCTGCTTGGGTATTTAAACTTGCGAGCACAACTGTATTTAATGTAAGATTGGGATTTTTTTACTTTCAACTTTCTGGTTAAAGCAAGTTTGAGTCTGGAAACTAAGCCACTCACATAAGTAAACAAATTATCAAAGAGCTCTGTGTGTCAATCAAAAGCTGATTTCAGGGAGGATTACACAGGAGATTTTGTGCTGAGGATCCAACCACACCAAGCTAAAAAAAAAAAAGAAAAATTAACAGGAAGCCAGGACAATTTGCTGGGAATAGAAATCACAGAATAAATTTGTACATTTCTCCAATATTTATGTGAGAAACTTTCAGATGACTGCTCCTTAAAAATGCAGCTTGTGTTTGTAGAGGTCACAATTAGTTTCACCACCAGCATTTAAAGCTGTTAAAGCAACTAAACTCCAAAAAGTGAAGCTTAAGCATGCAGAACTCCTCCTATTGACTGTATATCGTGAAGGTCATTGAGCCTGCCTCCTCTATGTTAACAGATGGGACAGGGGTCAGATTCTAAAATCCAGTTGGAGAATTGAGGAGTAGTAAACTGCAACTTTTCAAATGTCTACCTGAGACTGGCTGCAGAGACACCAGACAAACCTTTTTTATACTGTCTTGTCAAGAACAATACAAACAAATGTACTTTGTCTAAAACAGTGATTTCCAACCTGTGGGTCGCAGCCCCCTGGTGGGCCACGAAGGTCTTGCAAGTGGTCGCCAAATCATTTCCAAAATTGATGATTATTTTGTTTCAAATGTTAAAACTCAGTCACGTTTCAAAGTATTTCAACACTAGGGGATACCAATCAGTTTCTGGGTTTTTTTTTTTTTTTTTTTTTGGGGGGGGCACATTTTTCCTCACTCATTTTCTGTACAAAGTGAAGTCCTGCTCCTGTTTGGGTTCAGGCAAAATTCAAAGTATTTTTGAAGTGCAAATACAAAGTGTATATTCATCATTTAGGGCTTAATGATAGCAGAACAATTTAGATGTTTGTTTTTTTTTTGTTTTTTTTTGTGAACAGAATTTAGCTAGAGCAAACAATTCATCCATCCATTTTCCTAACCGTCTATCCTGCTAATCAGGGTCGCGGGTGGCTGGAGCCTGTCCCAGCTGTCATTGGGCGAGAGGCGGGGTACATTCTGGATTGGTCGCCAGTCAATCGCAGGGCTGACATAGAAACAAACAACCATTTGCGCACACACTCACACCTACGGGCAATTTAGAATAGTCAATTAACCTAACGTGGGCATATTTTTGGTCTGTGGGAGGAAGCCGGAGTACCCGGAGAGAACCCACGGGAGAACATGCAAACTCCACACAGAAAGGCCACCCATGCCCGAATAGGGAATCGAACCGGCGACCTTCTTGCTGTGAGGCTGGAGCGCTACCTGGTGCAGCCCTGCAAACAATTCATTTTCTGCAATTTTCAACTTCTCTCATCTTTTCAGCTCTGCTAACGTATGTTGTTGGCGTCTCTTATGATACACTCAGGTACTCTGGGAAACTTGAGGTTCTGACAACTATGCCATTGTTATCAGGTTTTGAATGGACCAATGGTTTGTAAATGCTAGTTTTTCATAAAGTAAGTGTAGTAAGTGGGTATTCCCAGAGTTGAACATGTTCAAATATATATAAAAGAGTGCCCTGAGAAGGCATAAATGGCCTCCATATTCGGCCTTGAAACTGTTGTCCTGTAAATGGCATCAACACTTCTATCAACTACAGGTCTGGCATGGATACTTCAGCATTTTCAGTCCCTCAGCATTTCCATGTAAATGCAGATATCACTGTTTTCAAGATTTGCGGGTGAATTGTTGTGAAACGTTGATGTGCAAACGCCAATGTCTTAACATACAGTGCATGCTGCCAACACTCCTGTTATCTCTGTAAAATCCATGTTCTTCTAAATCTGATTGATGATTCAAATGTACTGTGTTAAAGCCTAAAACAAATTTACAAACAAGAATAGTCTTATATCCAGGGACCTGAAGTTCCTCTTTCTGCCTGGTGTTAGTGTAGAGAGTGATGTAACAGCTGATGTAACAGCTGTTTGTGGTTAAAAACCATCTTCTTTTTTAATGAAAGGCTCCCTCTCTTTCTCTGTAGAGATGTTTCAGACACTTTGAAAAACAATCTGAGCCAGTCAGGAATTTAAAAAGAAGTTTTAGTGGAGTGATTTTAGTCAGTCAGGAATTACTCTCTGGTTTGTTTCATTACTTAAGGCTGAAGAAATCTTCTGGAGAAATTAAAAGATTGTTTGCGTAACCCCAGGGGAGTCCAAAGTTTGTTTTTCAATAAGGGCCACATTTTGTGTACACACAAACACACATGTATCATGGACATGTATCTCATTTTTGTGTTCTTGTAAATGTATATGTATATTTTCACCCTATGACAGAGTTAAGTTAGATCTGTCTTGTTGGTTGATGTATTTGTTTATTTTATTGTTGTATTCATCCTTCTAAATAATTAGATACAGTTGTAAACATAAAATAATTACTACGACTGTGTAAATTGTTGAACTTGAAATGAAAACAAAGTGCAAAATAGGAAAAAAGAAAATGGACCGCATTCGATTCCGTCAAAATGACCAAGGGCCGGTGGCGCTTAACTGTGAAAGTAACACATGAATGTCATATTTCAAAACTATTTTTGGAGAGTTCGGAAAAAGAAAAAGAAAAAAAAAAGAGTCTTTGTTTAGTCAAACATGCACTGTAAAATGTAATAGTAAATCTTACTTAAAAAAAAAAGTTACCTTAACTTATTTTAGCTCACTCTGTTGAGTCTACTTACTTAAACTTAGTAAAGACAAGTTTCTTGTGTTGACTTTACCTGAAAAATTTAGGAAACCGATTGCCTCAAAACTTCAGAGTAAAGTTGACCACAAACTTGAAGTTGTTAAAGCTGAAAAGAACTAAGTTCTGACAACTCATGTCACAGCAGTAACCTATCAAAAGTTGATAACCAAACCCTGTAACCGTGAGTGAGGAGGGTACACAGCTGACATGAGACCCTGCTGTACATGGGTGATTCACACACGAGCTGCCTGTGCTCAGTGGTGTAGACAGACTGTCTGTGCACCAAGGCACCGACCGACCGACCGACTGATTGTCTGTTGATTCTCTGTGGCGTTGACTGCCTGAGTACATGATTGGCAGCTTGAGTGGGCAAATGAAAATGCCTGTTTGAATTAGAGGCTAATGCAAAGCATTCACAGGAACTTTCACCCATAATTTTACAGAAGAAAATGAAATTTATTGATGCCCTTGTCATCCAGTCTATGCTGTTGACAGCTGGACTAAGCCATGGAGCCTAGACAGTCAGTCTATACCAGGGCAAAGACAGCCTGTGTCACCTATGTGATATATCCATGTACAGCAGGGTCTTATATCCACTCTCTGCCCTCCTCACTCATGGTCAACCTGAGGAATGATTTTGCATAAGTTACTCTGATAGAATTTATCTAAGTTCATTTGAGTACTGCAAACTCACAAAAAATAAGTTAATCAAATCTACTTTATCTGAGTTAACAGAAATTACTTTTTGTAAGGCAGCAAGTTTGCATATTTTTTTTTAGATAAAGTCAACTTATTATAGTTTACAGTGCGCTTGCTTCCTTAAATGGAACAATGAAATAAAACCTCACAGAGGAATAACGGATCAACATTTTTCTATAGCAGGATCAGGACATGGAGCCTCATGTACACCTCGTCATATGCACTAAAAATGTTACATACGCTCTTTATCTTGACAAAGTTCAGATTTATCAAAAGTAAAATGAGGATGGAAATGTGATTGAGAAGGTTGTCAGGAACCCCCATGTGGTCAACAGTAGTTATGAGCATATGCAATGTTTCAGTAGGATGTCCACGTAATTCTTTGCACATGAGGCCACGGGACTAAATCAAGGTTTTTTTTTTTTAAGACTATGACAAAAACATTTTAGCCAGAATGTTTCACATATGTGTTAATACATATTACACCACTGATCATCATCCGACCCACCAAACCGTCCAATCCGGCCCGCGACTGGATTCCATAATTGGTTGGCTGTGGTGTAGGTGACAGGAGCCTGACTCATAAAGGCTGAAAATGCCTTGAGTTTTTTTAATGACATGGAACAATAAACATCCAATAAGAATGTTATGCCAAAATTTTAATTTAATTTTTATTTGAGGGTCCGGCCCCCAAGGTGACTGTCCAGTAAAATTCTGGCCCTCTGATAAATATAGTTGGTGACCCCTGTATTACACCCTCTGTATATAAAGACTTATATTTATGACTCTTATCTACCTTTTAATTGTATTAAACCTCTTAACAGTGTATTATAATCATAACAGTTGCCTCGACACAACTGCACACGGCACATTTTTTTCTTTATCTCATGCAAGTTTCCACCTCCTTGTTTAAATTGTTGTTACACTTTAAGGGAAGCTTTCGAAATGTTGTTGTACGATTGTATAATGACGATAAAGGCTATCAATTTATCTATCCATCTTGTTCTGAAGCCAATCGCTGACCCTCTTCTTTCTCCCGGCCCTGACTGTTTAACTAATTTCCATAGTAATTATCACAGACGCTGTGATTATTGGTCAGATTTACCGTCTTCACTTCAGCTCTCTCTGTTCGACTGAATAAGGAAAGAAAAATGGCCTCTCTCTCTCTCTCTCTTTGTCTCTGCGGCTCCGTCTGAAAGAAATCAGCATCTTCCCCCAAATCTGTAGGCATCGGTGTCGGCCTTCAAAAGCCCCAATCAGCAGCTCCCTGTGCGCGCTCTCCCTCTCTCCACCGCCCACAAACATCTCCCTTTACCTCCACTCTCCTTTCTCTCTCTCTCTCTTCCAATCTTTGTCTCCCTCCAGCCTCTCTCCACCCACACGCTCTCTTTCTATTCATCCCTCTCTCTCACATTCATCTACCCCTCTGTCCTCAAACTAATCGAGGCAGGTGGCCTCTTTTATTCCCTCTCTCCAAACCTCTCAGCGCCACAGTTGCCAGGCATCTCCATTACAACATGTATGAGTGTGTATGAGTGCGTGTGTGTGTGTCTGTCTTTTTGTACAGGCTGAGGAAGGAGTCTTCATGCAAGTTGTGCGTGAGTGTGTGTACCGTGCGTGTTTATAAGTGAGTCGATGAACATGAAAGTGAAATCCTAATGGCTCTTTTCTCTTCCAGCAGTGGCCTCTCCAAACGCCACTCTTCAGGCCCCAACATGCAATTAATCAATTCAGCCTGGTAAGAGGATCTATTTATACACTTACACACACACACACACGGGCGCGCTCACACACACACATACACACACACTCACGCGCCTGTCAGGATCTAATGGTAACCCTCATCCAACGTTGAGAACATGGCACCCTGCAGGGCGAGGAGGAGGGACTGAATAGAGACGAAATAATAAAAAAAAAAAAAGTCTCAGAGAGAGAGAGAGCGAGAGAGATTTAACTACAATAGATTCTGTCAATTAAGGAGAAGTCATTGTTTAGCTGACAAAGTTAACTGCTCTATAAATGGCTCCCATCATGCTTTGAAGCCTCTCACCCACAGTCTGAGGAAACAAAAGCTGACCGGACGCTCCAGGCTGAGCTCCACTTATTCCTCACTCTGTATTCTGAAGATTCTTTCATTTGACTGAGATTAAATCCAATCTTTGAGGATTCATCTTTTGTTGCAACATGACGTAAACGCTGTTCGCTTAAAGATTTTGACAGCTCCGTTTTTATTTTTGTTCACAGCTACATGCAGAACAGCAGCATGTGGTTGAACCTTCAGGACGCAACAACAGCAGCGTCTCAGGTGGGGAAGACGCTAAAGGGACGAGTGCCACTGAGCCTGCAGTTTAGGGTTAAGAGCTACAGGTTACAGCACCAGAAACAAACAGCGAGTACAGCAGGGAGCTGAGGAAGAAACTGACTTAAAACAAGGCCTCACTGAATCAACAACAGGCAATCCACATGTGGCGCCACCCATACCCTGAAATACCAAGAGCACTGATTCCCAACCTGTGGTCCGCGGCCCCATGGTGGGCCGCCAGGGTCTTACAAGTGGGCCGCCAAATAATTTCCAAAATAGCATAGTTTTAGTGGAGGGTGATAATATAAAGATACAAATATACAGAATAATGAATGAGGTTAAAACCGAGATAAGTTTTAAAACAAATTAAAACTGTTCAAATAGTCAATAGAAAAAAAAAACTTTAAGAGAGCATGTTAGAGCCCAGTATGTAACATGACCCAAAATGCAACAACAACCTGAAATGCACTAAAAAAAAAAAAGAAAAAAGAAATAACAAAGTTGCTGGGCCGGAAAGTCACAAAAAGAATGCAACCCAAAATATAATAACTGACCCACAATGTAACAACTTGTCACACTCTGTACTTATTGGGTCAGAGGTGGGCCGCAAACATTTTTGAGACTCAAAAGTGGGCCCTGAGTTGGAAAAGGTTGGGGACCACTGACCTAGAGTATTAGGGTGACATCTGGAAGAACAAAGCTAACCCAACTACATCTTTTTTATGTCATGGTCTATGCAGAAAAGACGTTTCTTGAAAGTGCGGAATGAAAGTTTTTATGACGTCTTCTGGTCGTACTAGAACCTTGTAACCATGAGTGAGGAGGGCACACAGTGTACATGAAAGCCTGCTGTACATGATTACAACATACAGGTGACAGTGTGTCTGTGCTTCAGAATGTATACCTGTTCATGCTCCACAGTGTAGACTGACAATCTATACTCCACAGTGTGGATCAGCTGTCTGTCCTCCATTGCATAGACCAGCTCATAGACCATCCACACTTCAACAGTGTAGATTGGAAGTCAAGGACATCAGTAAATGTTTTCTTCTGTATATTTCTTGGAGAAGATTACTACCATGGAGCATAGACAGCTAATGCCCATGGCATAGAGCTTAGTTTAAAAAAAAAAATGTCATGGCACATAGACAGACAGCCCGTCTATGCACCATGGGTCCTAGGCAGGTGGTCAGCCTATGCTGTGGAGCACAGACAGGTAGCACACCTATGCTACCTGTCTGTGTGTAAATAAACAGCCAGTCCACAGTGTGTAGCGTAGACTGCCTGCCTGTATGTGATGTAATCATGTACAGCAGGCTCTTATGTGCACTGTGTGCCCTCCTCACCCATGGTTACAAAGTTCTGGTATGTTCAGAAGACGTCCAAAAAAGACGGCAGAAAAACTTTCATTGTGCACCTCCAAGAAACGTCTTTCCTACATGGACCATGACATAAAAAAGATATAGGCTGTTTTCCAAACCGCCTACTACACTAGCGATGCCTACTACTTCGGCTGAAACTCAGTATTTAGTAGGCAGTATGCGAAAACTTGCGAGATCTGTAGCATACTACAAGTTCCCGGATGACCTACTGATCGGAGAAAATTTCTCAGTATGCAACGGACCAGTCTACCTGGCGTACTGTTTCCCACAATGCACGGCGCTAATGCCGTTTGTGAATTTGGGGGGCGCTCAGGTTGATGTGAATTACTGACACCTACTGGAATAAATCAGCTCAACTACAACACAACAACAAAAATGTGAAACGGTCCGAGAGATAAAAGTGAAGTGACAGGAAAGAAACAGCAGTAAATCTGCTCACTTCATCATGAAAGAGCTGTTTACTTTTACCAAATTCATAAAAGCCGATAAAAAAATTATCACTTTTTATTTTACACTAACAGCCTACATGGGTAATAAGGACGCAGTTTTTACACCAGCTGGAAAAATAAAAATTTAGTTGGTTTCAGATTTATTTTCAATACATGATAACTTTTGGTGCAAGATTAAAAATCAAGTATGGCGATTTTGCTGTAATTTATACCTTTACAAATGTGATAAAATCGGGACTTTTATCTCTCCCTGAATTTGTTGTTTTTCTAAATGAATCAAAAATGTTCCTTGAACCACTAAAATAATGAAAAAACCATAACAATTCTCAAAAAAAATTACAACTTCCTTCACATGCTTAATTTCATTTATTTATTTTCCTTTGTATCTCATTGACATCTAATTTAACTTCTCTACTTTTATTGCTCCTGCAACTTCACCACTGATTGATGTGGTTAATTAATGACTGAAATGCCAAATGTACTCATGGTTTACTTATGATGAAATTAAACATTAGAAAAAAATCCATCAGCTCCACTTCCTGAAATCCAGAGTAGTATACTACTTCACAGGTCCAACAAAACAGTCATACTACATACTACATGTGGAAGTAGTAGGTAGTAGGCAGTGCCTACTACCTACTACTGTAGTATGTAGTATGTAGTAGGCGGTTTGGAAAACAGCCATAGTTTCAATGTTGGCTTGCTCAGTGGGAAGATTACATACAGTGGATTAAAACATGGATTAAATTCACTCATTTACAAAGAATAAAGATGACCAATTTTGGCTTAGATTGTACCTTTCAAATCGATCTGAGTTTGTTCATGAGAACAACAAGTCCTCTGTGTGCACCAGGGTTTAGTTATAGAGTCCCTCAAGGTTCAGTGTTTGCTCCACTTTTATATCTTGTATATGCTTCCTCCAGGCACTAATATGAGGGAATACTCCATCAACTTTCACTGTTATGCGGATACTTGGCTTTACTTATCAATGAAGCCAGGAGAAACCAGCAGGATATCTGTCTGGATGAGCAGAAATTTCTTACTTTTGAGAAGGCTTAAGATATTGTTCTTGGATCTGGACACCCAAGGGTGGCTTTTCCTGACAACACAATCACCATGTCCCTATATAGAGGAGTTGGGGCGTGGTATGCTGATTTCAGGATGCAGGAACGTGCGAGGTGGTGCGAATACGTACGTATCATGAATCCGGCGGTAATTTAGCATATTTTCTTACTCTGTGTGGGGAGTAAGAACGTTTCTACGCATTTAATAGTGAACAAAACCCATTGTGAGAGAACCACACAATCATCTTTACAATTTGTTGATGATTCCATTTGTCTCGTACTACAAAATTTTGCAATGAATAGAAAAATACATGCATCTGATTTAGTGTGCAAGGCGTCTTTGTGTGACTTTTTTCTGTTATTATGTTTTTCTTTTTGGATTATGGATCCAAAAAACTCATCTGAAAGTATTAGACTCAGTGTGCAAAGGCCTTAGCTGTTTATCATTCGTTGTCTCATCAGGTGACGCTTACACAAACTAAAGCTAAAGTACTTGCACTAAACTCTTAGCCCCGTTATGTTCAGTTCTGCTGTTTTTTAAACGACTGATTAAGGTGTTCAGTTCAATTCTGAGGTGATGAACAATTCATATGACTTCACTGATTCATCATAACTAGTTTGTTTTCACCAGGAGAGTTCAATAATTTCTCAGGTAAACTCTGCTCTGCTTATGCACAGAGCTCTAAAAGAATAAATATAATTTGCGTTGTGATACTCCGTGGTGTATTGTTTTGCATTTATAACATCTTCAGCATAAAGTGGGAGGACAAAGAGGAGTCCCTGAGCTGTAGACTCACTGGTGCTTCTCCTTGAGTTGGATATCTGCAGTCTTTGTTCTTAGTCACTCTCCTGCTTCCTGCTGCCAGAAGTTAAAAGGGGGAGCTCGCTCTGCTCCGCCTGCTTTCTGCTCTTAATGTTGTTCTTGGCAGTATGAGGAGATATTTAGATGACTCTGTCTGAGATGATGTTTACTGACACAGTGAAACACGGCCTTGTCTGCTCTGGTTATTTTGAAAAAGAGAAGGAGGTGAAGATTTTACACAATACTCTGATTCGTGTTCAATCCATGAGTGGTAGATTCCTAACTTTGTGATTATTTTGTCTGTTTTTTAACACTTCTGTAACTCGTGTACTGTGTAGGTAAAACATTTCTGAGTCCTTGGAGTTTTTTTTTTTTTTTTGGAGTCAGCCTCCCACCACCGTCTGCTCCAGCTTCCTCACACTCTGAATCTGTTGTAGTGAAACAAAACCTGTTGTTGGCCACGAGACAAGTAGTAAACAAAGAGATAACTGCTCCCACCAATTCTCAAACTTTAATATAAAATGATGAATATTCATGCACATGTTGGATTCTCCTCTGCTGAAACCACTCCGCCTGTTCATTTAGAAGCTCTTTTTTTATTTTTTTTAATATTTTTATTCAAGCATCCCTGAACTCTGATCTCATTACATTATTTTTGGATTGGATGTTGCATTCACACTCGGTTGATAATGCAGCCGAATGTGTCTCTGACCTCTAAAGGTTGTTTGGGTGAGCGGGCCTGCCCTTGAAAGAATGAAAAATGTTGGAAAAATTCAGCATTCAAGGGTAAATAATGCCCCAGATAATCAGAGGCACCTTTTCTCCTTCTCACCCTCATTATTCTTCACAACGAGCCCGATTTAGACTGTTGGATATTCAAGCATGAATGTGACCACGGCCCTCTGTGGACAGCCCACAGTGACTCCCACTCTGTGCTCTGTGAGCGAAAAACAGCAGTGGTTAAAGGAAATTAAACAAGCAAGTGAAAAATGAAAAATATCAAAGTATAAAATTGTTTCCCAAAGTCCCACATGAGCAGCTTTGCTTTAAACCGACTGATTATTACAAACACTGGATGTTCTCTGCTATCGACCCTCAAACTTCTGCATAAACATGAACATGTTAACTTTCTTCATTCATTCAATAACTCCAATAAATGTTCCTATTTTCCGCCTTTCTCGTCTCCCACACAGAGGAGCCAGACATCGCTCCAGGACTCCAGTCTGCATCTCTGATTACATGGTAACAATTTCCATTATTTTAAATGTGAAATAAATAAACCTACAGACTGTGATTGCTTCAGAAAGGGTCTGAAAGTCAGTGGAAGATAGAGCACATTTGATAAAACCATACATATTTATTACTCACATAAACAAATAAAGAAATGCAGGGCTGAGATGTTTCTAATGTGAAATTATCAAGGTGATACCAGCCTCCAGATAAAAAACACCTCAGCGGGAAAAAAGAAGAAAAAAAGATTCCATTTAGAGACAACTTTTATAACTTATTACCATTAAAATAAATGGAAAAGCTACATGCAGAGCTACGATGCTTTTACATCTTTCCTTAGATACTCTCAGTTCTTACCAATTCTCCTTTGAATCACTGTTTAAAAAGTCATAATGAATAGATGGTGGTTGATATTGGACATTTTTTCTCGCTTGTTATTGGGCATTTGTTGAGGTCAAACTTGTGACCCTGGCAGGGTTGCCAGGTGCATGATTACTATTATTTTTGTATGAGAATTTAGTCCAAATGTACAATGATTTGACTGTTTTGCCTGTATATATACATCAGTATCTATATATACTTAAAAAAAATTCTCAAATAAATACAGTTGTGCCCATAAGTTTACACCCCCCAGCAGAATTTCTGATTTTTTGGCCTTTTCTCAGAAAATATGAATGAAAACACAAAATCCTTTCTATCACTCATGGTTAGTGGTTGGGTGAAGACATTTATTGAAAAAAAAAAATGTTTACTCTTTTGAAATCATAATGACAACAGAAACTTCAAAAATGACCCTGTTAAGAAGTTTACACAACTCTGGTGGTTTTGTCCTGATAAATGCACAAAAGTGAACACAAATGTGTTTGAATTTCCACTAAAGGTAACCATCCTCACCTGTGATCTATTTGTAATCAGTGTGTGTGTATAAAAAATGAACAGGGTCATTTTTGAAGTTTCTGTTGTCATTATTATTTAAAGAGAGTAAACACAGTTGTTTGTTAATAAATGTCTTCACCCAACCTCTAACCGTGAGTGACAGAAAGGTTTTTGTGTTGTCATTCATATTTTTTAAGATAAGGCCAAGAAATCAGAAAATTCTGCTGGAGGGGGCCAAAAAATTGGACACACCTTCTCATTCAATGTGTTTTCTTTATTTTCACGACTATTTGCATTGTAAATTCTCACTGAAGGCATCAAAACTATGAATGAACACATGTGGAGTTAACACTGTGCTTAAAAGAAAAAGTGAAATAAGTGAAAACATGTTTTGTAGTCAAGTTTTTTTTTTTTTTTTCTTTCTTTCAAAATATCCATCCTTTGCTCTGATTACTGCTTTGTACACTCTTCACATTCTGGATGAGCTTCAAGAGGTCTAGCTCACCCAAAACCATCTCAATTGGGTTCAGGTCCGAACCAAAGCTCTTAAATTTGGACTCATCAGACCAAAACACAGATTTCCACTGGTCTAATGTCCATTTCTTGTGTTTTTGGCCCAAACAAATTGCTTCTGCTTGTTGCCTCTTCTTACCAGGTATTTGACCATGAAGGCCTGATTCGTGCAGTCTCATAACAGTTGTTCTGCTGCTAAAACTCTGTGTATCATTCATCTGGTCTCTGATCTGAGCTGATGATAACTTGTGATTTCTGAGGCTGGTGACTCGGAAGAACTTATCCTCAGAAGCAGAGGTGACTCTTGGTCTTCCTTTCGGTCGGTTCTCATGTGTGCCAGTTTCTCTGTAGCGCTTGATGGTTTTGGGGACACATTTAAAGTTTTTGCAATTTCACTGATCTTCATTTCTCACAGTAATGATGGCCACTCGTTTTTATTTAGTTAGCTGATTGGTTTTTGCCATGATATGAATTTTACAGTTGTCCTATAGGGCTGTTGGCTGTGTATTAACCTGACTTCTGCACAACACAACTGATGGTCCCAAGCATAGACTGTATAATGAGTGGACGTAACGACATTCGGCTCAAACTGAAGCTTCCAGCAGATGCTCCGCCCCCTGGTGTCTGGCTGCAGTATAGGTCATAAGCCCCGCCCCCTGGTGTCTGGCTGCAGTATAGGTCATAAGCCCCGCCTCCCCATGTATTCCAGATATGAGCCAGGAAAACTTTAAAAAATTACAATACCTCGTAGAAACGTTTCTCTCATCCTTACACTAAGGTAGTATGATGATGTCATTTGGCTGCATGGTGTTCAGGTGTTTTTTTTTCTGAGAAGTTAGTTTCTCATTAGTTATTGGACGTTAAAAAACGCAATATAAGTTTCATTTTACGATAGTTGACAGCTGCCGTTCGTGAGTAGTTTTTATCGGGGATATAAGAAACTTCGGGAAAGAGCCAAAAGGAGACTAAACCTTCTGAAGAAGAAGAAATAAATATTTTTATTTCTCTTTTTTATTTGGCTCCACTGGAAATTCTCTACTGCGCAGACTCTGGCTGCACAATGGCCGCTAGAGAAAAGGGTTTTTTTGGCTTCAAAAACGTAGAACGGTGACAGGCGGAAGCACGCTGTCCATTCTATATACAGTCATTGGTCCCAACCCCATAAAGCCAGAAATTCCACCAATGAACCCTGATAAGGTACAGCTGTGAAGAGAAAACCATTTCACCTACTGTAGTTTAGGTTTAGATGGATGAGATGTGCAGAATCCTTTAAATG
Organism: Thalassoma bifasciatum; assembly: GCA_008086565.1. Lineage (NCBI taxonomy): Eukaryota > Metazoa > Chordata > Actinopteri > Labriformes > Labridae > Thalassoma > Thalassoma bifasciatum. The sequence goes on from RPOG01001302.1 coordinate 128,694, forward strand.
GAAGAACAAATGTTTACATTGAGACTCAGAGTGATGTGTGTGTATGTGATGTCTTTGGAATGATGGATTTCCGAACAAGTCATTGAGCAGATTTCAGGTACAAATCTTCAAATGTACTGTAACTCCCATAGTTCTCTGCTACACAAGGACTTGTGAGCTTTTTTTTCTGTTTGTGAATGATACAGTGAATTAGATAATCTTTAACAGTAATAGATAATGGTACAACTGTAATGCTGATGTAGCCCTTTTGCAGTCTGCCTTTAAAACTCAAAATAGAGAATCACTACTGAGTTGAATTATTTGATTTCTGAAAACCTTCAGAGAATCTGAATAATATGAACAGAGCAAAAGCTGTTTGATTTTGTATCAAAATACAGGAGAAGGAAAAAAAAGAATACAGAAACAACAGCACTATTTAAATCAGTGAAAATGGACAAATCCTTAAATAAGCCCCAAAAAGAATGAAATCCACTTAAATACAAGTTGTGATCCAACAGCTCAGTTTAATAGTGAGCAAACAAAACAAAGATGTTCTGACAAACCCACAGTTGATATATCTTTTGAATGAATTCTTTTCTCCGCGGCCGTTTCATGAAAGAAACAGTTTAATGAAGGTTACTCACGTCCTGAATTTAAATATTCATTTGCTCTGCACACAAACCTTACCCCGAGCAAAAAAAGAAAAAAAAAAAAAACTCTTAAGATCCCTGTGAGAGGTTTCAGTCCTTTTCATCACGTCAGAGAAGTGTTTGCTCAAAGGACAAAATCAAACTCATTAACTGTGTAAGTCTGCACATAAATTCTGCCTGTGAGGAGATCCAGGATGTGGACACGAGGAGATCATTTATGTTATAATAACGGCGCTAAAGGGACCTTATCTCAGTCTGTCATAGTAACTCAACACTCGTCTCTTTAAGAGGGACTTAATGTCCCTGAAGAGCACAACGCTGACTCTCCCTACCATGTTTGCAGAGGTAATTGTCTGTTTTACTTGTCTGATGGAAACCTCATTTATCTACGACCACAGGCTGAGAAAGGGAGATCAGAATTTAGCCCCTACAGAAGAAAAAAAGGAGCTTCTGTATTTTGAGAAGTGTCCACTAGAGACTGTTTCCTAATGTGAGCAATCTCAAACATCAAGGTCTACCCATAGTTCTGTTTTCTACAGGTCTCCAGAGCGCTGACCAATCAGTGGAAGGGGGGTTTTCAAGTGGGAGGCCTTAAAGGGACAGCAGCTAGAACAGGGTTTCAGACGGGGACTGAAATAAGGGTTTATTAAAACAGCAGTGTGAGAAAGATAGAGATTTGTATCATGTAAAGCTACCACAGGGGAACACTTAAAAAGCACAATACCCCCTCTTTAAATGAGATGAAATCACTGTTTTGTCTTATAAAACCTCTTCTGAAAACCAATCAGAAATTATGGCCGTTGAGAAAAAAAGAAACACACTGTGAAAGTTGATGAATGCTGAAAAAACAGCTGTTTGGATCATGCCACAGGTGAAAAGTTTCATTAGAAACAGGTGAGTGTCATGATTGGGTATAAAAGGAGCATCCTCAAAAGGCTCAGTCCTTCACAAGCAAATATGGAGCCAGGTTCGTCACTTCATCAACAACTGCGTGAGCAAATACTCCAAAAGTATCGGAACAATGTTTAAAGATTTCAAGATTCAAGATCAGAGAATCAAGAGAAAACTCTGTAAGCAGCAAGGCCCCAAAACAACGCTGAATGCCCGTGACCTTTGACCCCACAGGCAGCACTGCATTAAAAACTCACATCATTGTGTAAAGGATATTAGCACGTGGGCTCAGGAACACTTCAGAAAACCATTGTCAGTTAACACAGTTCATCACTACATCTACAAGTGACAGTTCAAACTCTACCATGCAAAGACAAAGTCAGACATCAACAACACACACAAACACTGCCCCGACCACCACCAGCATCTCTAAAGCCGAGCTCATCTGAAATGGACTGAGGCAAAGTGGAAAAGTCTGCTGTGGTCTGATGAATCCACATTTCAAACTCTTTTTGGAAATCATGGATGTGGTGTCCTCCAGGCCAAAGAGGAAAAGGACAATCCGGATTGTTCTCGGTACAAAGTTCAAAAGCCAGCATCTGTGATGGTATGAGGGTGTGTTAGCGCATTATGTGTAACCATGACATCTGTGAAGGCAGCTTTAATGCTGTAAGCTACATCCAGATTTTGGAGCAACATGTGCTGCCATCCAAGCAACTTTTTTTTTTTTTTTTTTTCAGGGACATCCTTGACTATTTCAGAAAGACACATTCTGCACCTGTCACAACAGCATGGCTTTGTAGTAGAAGAGTGCAGCTACTAGACTGACCTGCCTGCAGTCCAGACCTGTCTCCCATTGAAAATGAAGCACAAATTATGACAACAGAGACCCCCAACTGATACTGTTCATTAAACAAGAATGAGAAAGAAGTCCAGCTCTAAAATTTCAACAATAAGTGTCCTCAGTTCCCTAACTGTGTGTTTTTAAAAGAAAAATTAATGTAACGCAGTGGGAAACAAGACTTTGTTCCAGCTTTTTAAGAACATGTTGTGGGCATCAAATTAAAAATGAGTGTATATTTGCAAAACAAAATAAATAAATAAAAACACAGTTTCAGTTTGAAAAATAGATATCTTATTTGGTATATATCAAATTGAATATAGGTTAAACAGGGTTTTAAAATCATTGTATTCTGTTTTTATTTCCGTTTTGCACATCGTCCAAACTTCAATGAAATTGGGTTTCAAACTAGGGTTCCTCTATTAGTGAGAATTTATTGTCCATTGGGATTTCTGCCCTTCCACAATCAGAGAAATACGATGGGTAATAACATTTTTGTTAAGCTTCAATTGCATTTTAAAGACCATAATCTTCAAAGTCTTTTTTTAACTATTTCAAATAATCTTACTGAAAGGTTTTAAAACAGCAAAGATTTAAACCAGATCTGGATAAACCAGGTTGTGCGTCAGGATCCCCACATTTTCTCTGTGCCTCATATTTTTTTTTTGCCATTTTTATCTACCAAACATTCTGTATCTCTGTTTGAATAATCCTCATTTAGTTCTGGTTTCCTTCCTCCACTGTTGGAGCACACAACAGCTTTCAGGCATTTTCCTGTCATTCGCTCGCAGGCTAAAGCAACACAGAGGAACCTTCAGGCTGTACAGAGAAAATCGAGAGCAACACAATTTGGTGTGTTGGCATTGCTTTTGGCCAGGTGTGCATAGACGTGTAAGATCACAGGATAATGTTGAACATATCGACCTGAGGCATCTGTAACCAAACAGGTAGAGAAAGAAAATGGAGCAGGGGGAAAGAAAGGCTCATTAAAGCGAAGCAACCGCTTTGATTCATCAGTCCACTGGAAATGTCAGAGGATCAGAAGGAACCCATGTGCTGCACGCTGGGTCACTTATTCTAATGAAGTTCTGCAAAGCATCTGATCTGGATTCAGTGGAGAAAAGGGGTCAGCAGGATCCACACTGAGGGCAGAGTTAAAATAAATGAAGTGAGTCAGTAGAGATACCAGCAGGGCTTTAAAAAAGCACAATTCTCCAATGTCTTCACACCTGATCTGCCACTGCAGCTGTGTCCTGGCTCTCTGTAAATATTGTGGTACTGACCAAGATTAGGGAGGATTAAACTACTCTTTGTGTTCAAGTGTATCATTGAAGCGGATTAGGCATTATTCTTTGGATACCCAGATTTTACTGTAAAAAAAAGCACAACAAGTGCACAAAGACTCTACCGGCTGGCGTGAAGAAGAGTGTGTTACTGAGTCTGTAACTCTTCATGCTTCGGTATTAATGAGAAAGACACCAAGAAAATAATGGTGCAAAAGTCAGAGGAAAGTTTAGGGTTTTATCCAGAAACATGAGTGGCAAAAGTGAGAAAAATGATAAAGGGACTGTAACCAAGCATGTCAGCAACATGACACTATATTACTCTGATGATGGTGACTTTTATTTCACCTCAACATTTAAAACAAATCAGCATTCTTTCCTGCGGTCAGGAACTGGTTCTTTATGACCATTTGTGCGCGATGAGTACATACAGAGGTAGGGTTGTTTGATTCACTGAAATGATTAAAAGTGATTATAAATACACTGCCTGGCCTGTATATGGGTCAATGACAAAAAGAGGGTCTAAAAACGTATTTTTTAAAAGTTCTTTGAAAATGGATAAAAACATATTTCTGAGTGAAGAATTATGTTTTCTAACAGATTTCAGTAGTTGACCAACACCTACTGAGCACCCAAAAATGTCAGGTGGTGCAACCAAATATATGAAAATATATTTATATGTTCCTGTTATTTTTTCTGTGTGAAATTATTGGCAAGTATCTCTCAAGTGTCTGTAGTGACTCATACATTTTCATTTTGTGTGTTTCATTTGTTTTATTTGTGTATAAGATGAATAATTTGATGTTAAAATAACATTTCACATTATTACATTGGTTGTACCACCTGACATGGAAATTGTTCCAGTCACCAATGAAGTGAAAAAACCTTTTTTATCAGTATTTCAGAGAAATCTACAAACTTTTCCACTTGGTCACAAATGTCATTTGGGCTCCTCTGGCTGATGCAGTTTCCTGTTTCCTGTTTTATTCTCTTCACTTTAAAATAAAAGTCTAATGTTACGGTTGCACCACCCTGACATTTGACAAGGTGAAAATTACGGGACAAAAGTTTTTTACATTTCTCAACAGCTTTATAATTATTTTTATTTGCAAAGAATGTTTTATTTAAAAAGGTTCAAGCATAAAATAATGCCACTGTGTTTTTAATTTCAATTAACAATAATTGACATTCAATTTTTAGAGTTTAATGACTGTGGATACTTGTCAGGACGGTTGCACCACCTGACATTTTGGGGGTTTGAGGAACCAAAACACAAAAAAACATGTTATATTTCAATAGTTTAAAGATGTGTTCAAATAACACAGGTTTCTTAGAATAAAGAAATACATGTGATGAAATACTCAATTCATGATGGAAGGAAATATTGCACTCGGACACAAAAAAAGGGACGTCACGTCATTGACCCAAGTGCTTGTCTCTTTACAGTCACTTTTGTCAATCCTGAGACCAGAAAAAGGAGGAGGGTTGATATTTTGACCTGAAGAAAAAAAATGGACAAAGGAAATTTAAATCATAGTTCTGAACATGTTTGAAGGGGGTATTTTCGATCATGCTGACATGATGGCTTGAGTGGAACCTATTATGAATCAATGTAAGTGTAATAGTAAATCTTATTTAAAACAAAACAAGTTACCTTAACTTATTTTAGCTCACTCTGTTGAGTCCACTCACTTAAACTTAGTAAAGACAACATTCTTTTGTTGACTTTACTTACAAACATTAAGGAAACCAATTGCCTCAAGATTCCCAAGTAAAGTTGACCATGAATTTTAAGATGTTAAAGCTGAAAAGAACTAAATTCTGACAACTCATGTCATGTAACCTATCACATGAGTTGATAACCAAACCCTGTAACGGTGAGTGAGGAGGGCACACAGTGGACATGAGACCCTGCTCTACATGGGTGAATCATGCACGAGCCATGTATGCTCCATGGCGTTGACTGGCTGTTTGTGCTCCACTGACATCCCCTGCTAGTATTTTTCCATAATGTACAGTCACACCATAATTCAACGTTTAGTACATGATGGGCAGCTTTAGTGGGTAAATGAAATTGCCTGTTCAAATTAGAGGCTAATGCTAATTCTACAGAGGAGAATGACATTATTTATTGATGCTCTTAACATTCAGTCTATGCTGTTGACAGCTGGACTAAGCCATGAAGCGTAGATAGTCAGTCTATACCAGGGCAAAGACAGCCTGTGTCACCTATGTGATGTATCCATGTACAGCAGGGTCTTATATCCACTGCCTGCCCTCCTCACTCATGGTCAACCTGAGGAATGATTTTACAGTGTTGGTTTCAAGTCATTCCTCCAGTGAAGGTCACAAATACAAGCCCACTTCTTATAATAAACTGGTACCTTTTGCCCTGATAGCAAAGAAAGAAACATTTTGATTGTCAAATTGACATCAGTAAAATAAATCAGCGACGGACACAAACATTCATGACACAGAACATGACACAAGCTGCAGTGCAGACAGTGGACGGCTGAAACACATCTTTACAACTGCAACATTATCACCTCAATCTCCTTCTTATTTGCATTTTCTACATTTCAACATTTTATCACAAAAACAAAAGGACAAGATGCTCTGTCTTTTCTAAAGCTGTAGGCTACAACCCACTCTACTACAAGCGTCGTAGTTTGCTGTCAGAGCTGCATGTTTTGCCTGAAACTCTGAAGCCACATTGAAGGTGTCATGCTCTGGCTTTCTGCTTCTGGCTGTCCTTCAAAACTGAACCGGAGGCTGGCACAGGTTAATGTGCATTTACAAGAGACTTCTCTCACAGTTTGCTGCAAGTGGTGGTTCCATTCTTTTTCTAATAATGGATTAGCCTTTGACTATGATCTTGCCTGGTGTTGCAAAAAATGCAGCCCGAGGAATTACTTAATGCTGACCTCTGGTCTGAAATATGTCAATTGATTTATTGATCAGCGGCCTATGCCTCATTTTTCAAGTTATGGAGTTATTTGTTGTCCACAAGTAGTTTTTCTATCATAAATTATTCTTAGTGTTATTCTTATTTCAATAACAATTTCCAAACATGTTGTAATTGAAGGAAGTGCTATGAATGTAGCACATTATGGCAAAAAGTTGTTTCCCGCAGTCTGTGTTTGAAGAAAAAATGACTGAAAATTAAAACAATACCCTCTTAAAGTGTACAGACTGATTGTTGAAGAAGGAAAGGTCTTTAAAGTCGGGAGGAAAAATCGAGCAGCTGGTGAGACATGCAGTGAATTAATGATCTGACAGAAAGGTGAGCTGGGTCCTGAATTTAGTGTACTTCAAGACAAGGGTGTAGAGAGGCCACTATACTACTTTTACTACATAATGGAGCTGCAGCTGTGAATAGTAAAGGGAGGAGAAATGTGCTTGCAGAGGCCTTTCAGTAGATATAAAGTTAGGAGAATGTATAGGTGATAAATGAGGTTTGAAGATGAAGGCGACATATGAAGCCAAAAACCAGCGTCACTCAATTGTTTTATTTTAAACACAAGAACTATGGCAGAGAATATACAGGTGTGCTTGTAAGTTTACATAAGTTGCAGAATTTATGATTTCTTGGCCTTTTTTCAGAGGATATGAATGATAATACAGAAATGTTTCTGTCACTCATGGTTAGTGGTTAGGTTGAGCTATTTATCAACAAACAACTGTTTACTCTTTTTGACTCATGATGATTACATAAACTTGCAAAATTACCCTGATCAACAGTTAACATACCACAATTTTCAATACCTTGTGTTTCCCCCTTTAACATCAATAACAGCTGGAAGTCTTGTGTCGTCGTTGTGGATGAGGGTCTTTATTTTCTCAGATGGTACAACTGCCCATTCTTCTTGGCAAAAGCCTCCAGTTCCTGTAAATTCTTGCTCTGTCTTGCATGAACTGCAGGTTTGAGATCTCCACAGAGTAACTCAATGATATTGAGGTCATGAGACTGAGATGGCCACTCCAGAACCATAAATTTATTCTGCTGTAGCCAATGGCAGGTCCACTTGGCCTTGTGTTTTGGATCATCGTCATGTTGGAATGTCCATGTGTGTCCCATGTGCAGCTTCTGGACTGATGGGTGCCAATCTTCCTCCAGTATTTTCTGATAACATGCTGTATTCATCTTGCCAACCACTAACCACGGGTGACATGAAGGAAAAAAAAAAGGAAAAGTGTTATGATTCATATTCTTTGAAGAATAGCCAAGAAATCATAAATTCTGCCAGGGTATGTAGACTTATGAGCACAACTGTAATGAGGCTAAAAAACAGCGTGGGTTGTGGGAACGTCCATTAATAAGATAATTGGATATGTCATACTGGAAGAGCTGTTTGGAAGAAAACCTATATGACCCTAAAACATATTACTGAACATTCATATCATGGGTATTTCTTCACTTTTTATGGAAGCTCTCCAATTAACAGGCCCAGTTCACCAGAGCAGAGGCCTCATTTACAAAGCTTCGGGCCTGAAACTGGTGTATGCAGAGTTTGTGATCTATAAAGACAAACCTGGAGGTAAAATGTGGGTATGTCATCATAATCATCCAAACCAACGGTTTTATTTAGGCCGTAATCACACATGCTGTGAGTTGTTTCCAATGAGTCATATTATGAGAATAAATTAACGAAAAAAAAAGAAAAAGAAAATAAAAGTCCACAGAAAGCCGTTCATTATCCTGGATGGACTGAGGACACTAGACCCATGTTATAACTAATGCAGAGTCAAAACTAACGCAAAAACCATGGAGCCACCAGTTTTCATTAACATGTTAATTATTGTTCATTTATCATCAAGTGTGGTTTTTAGTTTTAATAAAAATGCCTGCGTCAAGATGCTTAAAGATAGAAAAGCATTTACGGCAGACACTACCCATTTTAAGACCCAAGTCTTCAGTTACTAGAGAGGTCTCCTGTGGAATCATTTACAGTTTTGGACACAAATCAATATCAAACAGTATTTCTGTCAGGCTTCCATTTTTTTCTTTAAACTTTAGTTTGAATTAGAAATTTGACCTAAATCTGACCATGAAGGTTTGAGCTGAAATAGCTTTCATCCTGTTTTTATGGACATATTTTTTCTCTTTTGAGTAGTGTGGGTTTCATTTTATGAACATGAGGCTTATGCTAGATTTACCATTAGTTCCAGAGCACTGTATTTAAAAAAAAAAAACGCTCCTCTATGAAGCTTCACTTCAGCCACGTTAAAGTTATGGTGGAAATCCGACTTGAAATTGTGCCTACCTGGAGGCAGAGCTCTTGGAGGACAGATAAAACTCTCAGTGCTCAGTTCTCTACAGGAGGTTGTCTTCATGGCCTCCTTCTCACCACAGCAAGCAGAGCAATCACTAAATTCCTCTGATTCACTTCTCGTTTCATGTGTTTTTCAATTCATTTATCTGTCGGATTGAACTGTACACAGGCTCACATGCTTCTATCTGCTACCAGTGAATGTGATGTTTTCTCTTATCTAAAGCTTTTCTTTTGCTGTAATGTGGAATAAAGAGCAAACACTGATCCTATTAGCTCAAAGTGATAAGTGATATATTTAGAAAGGCTGACTGTTTTGTAGTTTCTCTGTTGGCACACACACAGAGCAAAGGGGATTCATTTTATAACTAGAGAAGGGGCCCGCATTTCCTTTCAGCAAATGCGGGTTGTTGAAATGCTGAGCATCGCATTTCAACATAATGATATTCGACTTTTTTATTATCATTAAATTTATCCTTCAACCCCACGAGTTGTTTCAGCTGTTTCACAGTGTATCGCCCATACACCTCTGATCAAAATCTTAAGATGGGTAGAAAAATGCTGAGATCTACATTTTGATCTGTTTGATCTTAAAATGGTTCAAAGTAGGGTTTCAAAATGCAAAATGAACAAATGGGAGTGAGACAGAGACAAAAACTTGAGAGAGCATTTTATTGAAACAACAATTAAAAGTAAATTGTCTGTTCATCAGCTGATCAAAAGTTTAAGACCACAGCTTAAAAAAATAAAAAAAAAAACTGCTTAAATAGAAAAAGTTTGAAAAAAGGACTCAGTGATGAGGAGCTCCATTGTTCTTGATGGTCACTTCAAAAATTAGTTTGTTCATGTTTGATGTGAGTGTTTTAAGGATATTAGTGGGGACGTTGCTCACAGTGGTGAAGAAGAAGAAGCAGTTGTTTGTCAGGTGGACATTGTGAACTGCAGCGTTGTCCTGTTGTAAAACCCAGTCATTAGTACACAGAGCAGGGCCCTCAGTCATGAAGGACGCCGCCTATAAATCTCCACATAGTCAGCCGCCGTTTGACCCTCAGATCAGATCCTCTGGTTCAGCGCTGGTGAAAGGTTTTGTGTCTACCACTTGACTTTTTTTTTTGTTCCATAACCCCCAGGATATATGAAGAAATTCAAAATGTCTGTCTTACTACGTCCAACCTCAGCAGTGATGGCGTTATGTTGTTAGAGGTCTTGTTGATGCAGCTCAACAATTTGACCTCGTTCAAAGAGAGAAAGATTTTCAACCTTCACCATTAGGAGGTGATGACAGTGTGAAAACCATAGACTGTATAATGAGTGGACGTAAAGACGTTCGGCTCAAACTGAAGCCTCCAGCAGATGCCCCGACCCCTGGTGTCTGGCTGCAGTATAGGTCATAAGCCCCGCCTCCCCATGTATTCCAGATATGAGCCGAAATATGAGATGAAATATTTTTATTTCTCTTTTTTACTTGGCTCCACCGGAAATTCTCTACTGCGCAGACTCTGGCTGCACAATGGCGGCTAGAGAAACAAGTTTTTTTGCTTCAAAATTGTAGAACGGTGACAGGCGGAAGCACGCTGTCCATTCTATATACAGTCAATGGTGAAAACCTGACCAAAAAATCCCACCTTGAATCCACATTATTGTGCAGATTTTGTCTTTTAAAGGCTCTGATCTTAAACTTTAGATGAGCTGATGAACAGACTGTTTTCCTTTATTTGTTGTTCGCAATAAATCGCTTGAGGTTGTAACCTTTAAGGTGTCTAAGCTGATGTCTCAGATGGTCTCAGGTAAGATGAGAAGTCTGTCAACATTCATTAAAGCTCTGCAGGTTAAAAAAAAAACAAAACAAACTTTTATTTTGAGTGTTGGGTGATTGGATTGGGACTTCTTTATTTCCATGATAGACTTTTAAAACTTTGGAATAAGCAACTTTTCTTTATTTCCTGCAAGACCAGGGATACACACACACAACTACACACACCCACACAAACCCACTAATGCTTTAAGGTAGAGCACACTCACCACTGACCCCCAGCCAGGCTAAAGATGATTAGTTAGTGAGGAGCAGCATTAACAATAATGACTTCCATTAGAAAACTGTGCAGACACTCCTCTGTGTCTGTGCCTCTTCCTCCCTCCATGCTACCTCTCTCTTTTCCCAGCATCCTTTTCTCCCCGCGCTGCCCCTCCGGTCTCTCTGCCACCCACACACAGCCGGGCTCGGCTGCGTTCAGACTGGGAGTTGACATTCTGAGAAACCATTAAAAGTGCTCATTATTGGGGAAGAAAGGGAGGGTAGGAATCAAAGCGATGTGAGCTTATTCACTGCTGGGGTTCCCCGCTCTCTTCTTCATTCCCCAGTTTCTCTACCTTTCTATCCACATCCTCTGTCTCTCTCAGTCTTTCTGTTTCTTTCCTCTCTCTTTGTTCTGTGGCCTCAATTAAGCTCTGCCCTCCGGCTCTTTCACACCCCTGTCAGAAAACTTGTTTTGTCCTCTTAACACATGCATAAAAATGAATCATGTGAGCCACGTGAAAAGATATCGTAGCTGTTAAAACACTTTTGACTTTCTGCAATGAAAATCTAATGCTCCTTATTTTAATCTGGCCTTCGCTGCGGATCTCTTTTTCTGTCCGCTGAAGGCCGAAGCCTCCTTTTAAAGCTTTCCGAGCCAACTCCATTAATGTCAGATTTACTGAGCCACTCTATTCATCCACATTTAAAATTTAATCGAGCTAGAAGGTTTGTGCACAGAGCCCATTTAATTGTCACAAAGATATCTTGATATATTGACATCGAGGCAGCAATCAGTTTAGATTAGTATAATGTCACAAACTGGATTAGGTCCACCATTAAGACCCCCTCCCACCTGCTGGGATCAGGACCAGTATGTCAGTTTGGTCTCCTTAAGTTCTCAGGAGCTCTAGAGCTGAAAGCTGACACATCACTTGCAGCTTTATATCATTCGTGTCAGATGGGGAGTGGTCTGTCCAGGGAGGGGATGAACCCCAGGATGTAAGACATAACCTCTAAATCAGAGGTCCTGAACAGGGGGTCCACAGCTGCTACACGGAGGAAAAAAATAATCAGAGACTGAACTTAATTCCTTACCACACCTTATGAGTGAGGAGGGCACACAGTGGACATGAGAGCCTGCTGTACATGGATGAATGGGTGACAAAAGCAGGTGCTGGCCATTCATGCTGGAGTGGACCAGCTTTCGATTCTCTACATCGTGGACTGGCTGCCTACGCACTAAAGTGTAGACCCACTGCCTTTGCTACATGGAGCAGACCAGCTATCTATGCTACAGGGCACAGATGGGCTACGCACTGATGAGTAGACCAGCAACCATCATGCTTCGTGTAAATGATATGATTAAGTTGATATTGCTCAAAATTTCATTAAAAGCATCAAAAGGTTAAATAATTCATACAAAGACTAGTTTTGTTTGATCAAGTTGGTTTGACTGGCGAGGTTTGTTTACCACATTGAGAAAATGGAGTGATTTATATGCAGTTCAGTTTCTCTTAATCTACTTGACAAAACAAAGTTCACTTTACTTGGATTTTATTTTTGATGTTGAAAAAAAAGTGGTTTTGACCAAAAACAATCTTGCTTTAGCAACATAAATCATTGCCTTAATTTTATTAGGTATATCCAACAGAAAATGTTTATCAGTGTAGGGGTCCAGACTCTTTGCTTGATTTGTCAATTTTACAATATTTGTTAACCAAACACTTTTATTTTAACTCTCATTATTGTCTTTGAAGTCACATCAATGAATAAATCTTTTGATGTATTTAATGAAGTTTTGAGTAGTATCAGCCTAATATTATCATTTATGTGAGTCATGAGGGGGTTGCTGGTCAACACTGTTACGTGTAGCCCATCTACGCCATGTAGCATAGACAGCATGTCCACACTGTTTAGTGCATAGGCAGCCAGTCAACACCGGTATGTACAGCCAGCAAAGACAGCTTGTGCCACCCGAGTGATTCATCCATGTATTGCAGGTACTCATGTCCACTGTGTGCCCTCCTCACTCATGGTAACAGGGTACGGTAGGAAACTAATTCAGTTTCCAGTTCCAGAAATACCAAATGAAACAGTATCATCAACAAGATCATACCTTGTTGTGTGGATGAACTCAAAAAGATTACCTCACAGTACTTAAATTATTCATTTTCCAAAAACAAAAAAAAATCACACTGTCTTGTATTTTGAACAAACATTTTTTTTAAATTCAATACTAGATACATTTGTGTGAATACACTAACTTGAATCTTTATTGTTGATTTCAGGGATTCCGTTAAGTTACATTCACTTCTCTCCAGATTTATTTTTTTAAGTGTACCATATAGGCTTTGGTTTGAGACCTTGACAAGAAAAATTAACATCAAATCGTTTATAACATGGTTCATTTTGGAGCCAAAAATAATATGCTGTAAGATGATAGCTGTGGGCAGACTGAAAACAAATCTGAGGTCATGATTGGCCGCTATGTCTGCCTTTGGACATGCTGACTGCACTTTTTACCCAAAAGTCTGTATTGACCTTTTTTCTTTAAAAAACAAATCCAGGCTTCATTTTTTTGTCTCATGATATCTTCAAGTAAGATGTTTTTTTTTTCATGATAATAAGGCATAATTTAGTTTCTGCAGTGTATCATATAAAGCAGTGAATTGTCCTGGGTTAGAATAGCAGGGGAAGCTCTGGTAGTTTTACTGCTTTGATTGAAAACTGGGTCAGTGATTGAATAAAGTTACCAGCTTTAATTTTACAACAGCAGCATAACCGTAAAGAGGTCACAGTTCTCCTTCTGATCCACCACAGATCAGCGCTAAGTGTCTGAAACAGGAGGCCAAACATGCAGACTTGGATTTGGAAAAGTGAGTCGTTTCCAGCAGAACCTCCAGGAATCAGGGACAGAAGAAACCAGAGACCATCGGCCCTGGGATTTGCATAAATGACTCAAGATTTCAAAGTAAGCCCCGCAAATCTCCAAAAGCGTCACTAAACCCTCAGTCAGAGCTCCAGATGTGGGAGGAAAAGGTGCAGCTCAGCCTGCTTTCTGTAATGAGGCACCAAAGCAGTCCAAAAGGAAATCGAAAAGGGAAATCCACTGTGTAATTTCCTACCTGTTTTCCTGCCTTTGTTCACAGAAGGTGGGTGAGGAGGGTGGGTGGCTCGGTGATTACATCAGGGAGGTTCAGCTCCAGCTCAGGCAGCGGCTCCGGAGCTGACTGTGGCTGTGAAGATACTGTAGCTGCAGGGGGGAAGAGGTTTCAGACAGAGGCAGAATCCAGAGATGATGAGAGCCAGCTCTTTGTAATAAAGCTGGATAAAGACTCTTCTGGTTATAGCACTAAAAAGAGATCCAAATGTGCATAACTATCTTTACAAAAAAAAAAAAAAAAACGACACAAATAATCAAAAATATATGCTCATATGGACTGTGAACTGTTAAATCAAGGTTAGTTTGATCCTCTGCTTTGTTAGTCTGTAGGTTTCTCAGGCCTTTATTTTGGTGTTAATGAGATGATGCAACAATTATTCGAGAAGTATTCAAGATCTCTGCTTTCTTTTTTCTGTGAAATCTGTTTTAACTCGTTAACTGGTGGGTCAATGACGTGACGTCCCTTTTTTGTGTCCGAGTGTAATATTTCCTTCCATCATGAATTGAGTATTTCATCACATGTATTTCTTTATTCTATGAAACCTGTGTTATTTGAACACACCTTTAAACTATTAAAATATAACATGTTTTTTTGTGTTTTGGTTCCTCAAACCCCCAAAATGTCAGGTGGTGCAACCGTCCTGACAAGTATCCACAGTAATTAAACTCTAAAAATTGAATGTCAGTTATTGTAAATGGAAATAAAAAATACAGTGGCATTATTTTATGCTTGAACCTTTTTAAATAAAACATTCTTTGCAAATAAAAANCATGTCAGGTGGAACAACCAATGTAATAATGTGAAATGTTATTTTAACATCAAATTATTTATCTTATTCACAAATAAAAGAAATGAAACACACAAAATGAAAATGTATGAGTCACTACAGACACTTGAGAGATACTTGCCAATAATTTCACACAGAAAAAATAACAGGAACATATAAATATATTTTCATATATTTGGTTGCACCACCTGACATTTTTGGGTGCTCAAATTAAAAATACTAAAAAATAATGAACCTAAAAACTTTGAAATGTTGGTTAACTACTGAAATCTGTCAGAAAACATAATTCTTCACTCAGAAATACGTTTTTATCCATTTTCAAAGAACTTTTTAAAAATACGTTTTTAGACCCTCTTTTTGCCATTGACCCTTATGCCAAATACAACCACTTTTCAAGGGTCACTCCAAATATATTACTGTGCAGTTGTGCACGTTTTGTATAATTTTAGTTACATTTTTCTGTGACAGGTTGACCTACTTGCTTTACGATACTGGACCCAAGTCTAGTGTACAAGATGAGAGAGTGTTCCACACACCTGGCACAGAATCCACCTGTTCTTGTATCTTTGTGAAGCTACATAAAGAATCCAACTCCACATTTCTATGTGGTTGAGCCGATTACGACTATCCGCCTGTCACCGTTCTACGATTTTGAAGCCAAAACACCCCGTTACTCCAGCCTCCATTGTGCAGCCAGAGTTTGCACAGTACAGAACTTCCAGCGGAGTAGAGTAAAAAAGATAAATGAAAATATTTATTTCTTCTTCTTTAGAATGTTTAGTCTCCTTTTGGCTCTCTTTCCCAAAGTTTCTTATATTGCTGATAAAAAACTACTCATGATCGGCAGCTGTCAACTATCGTAAAACGAAACTTATGACACGGTTTTTAACGTCCAATAACTAATGAGAAACTAACTTCTCAGAAAAAAAAACTTGAGCACAATGCAGCAAAATCACTCCGTCATACCACCTTAGTGTAAGGAGGTATTGTAATTGTTTTACATTTTCCCGATTCATATCTGGAATACATGGGGAGGCGGGGCTTATGACCTATACTGCAGCCAGACACCAGGGGGCGGGGCTTATGACCTATACTGCAGCCAGACACCAGGGGGCGGGGCTTATGACCTATACTGCAGCCAGACACCAGGGGGTGGAGGCTTCAGTTTGAGCTGAACGTCGTTACAGCCACTCATTATACAGTCTATGGTACTGTCCTGTTGACGAGGCACACATGGGTCACTCAACCTCCACATGCTTGGCCCTGTAGGCTTTTGGTAACAGTCTTGTCTGGAACAACACTTTTCTTTTTTATCAGCCCAGCATCTATGACAGTGACAGAGCCTTATTTTTTGCTTTAACACGGTGGAGAGTGCAAGCTCAGTAAAATGTGGCTCAAATGTGTATTATAGGCAGAAATGTCACATTAAATACTGTGGCGTAAACATTCTGAAAACTTATTTGAGGACGCATACAAAATCTCTGGTAATATAGCCAGACTTTGGAAATGACTGATTCATGCCCCCCCCCCCCAAGAGCCAAACAATTCCTGCTTGTGACACCTGCATACTTTTCACATCTCAACAACTATATACAAGTTACATTCACTGTAAGTCTGACTGCTGCAGTTATAATTTGAGAGTGTAAACTTTACAGACAGACTGAGCATTCAGAGCCTTTAACAGGCGTTTTTGGTATTTTAGGGGAGGGGGACAGTTCAGGGGTTAATCTTTTCTCATCAGCCTGATTATGGTGAAGTGTATCCAACCTAGCAGTTCATGATGAAATAATCAGTGGTTAATGTGCTTCCATTACAATCAAATCTAAGAGCAGAGTCCCTGTTAGTCATGGGGTTAATTTTTAAAGACTCAATATAACAGAGGAGTGTTTTTTTTTTTTTCCCTTGTCATCTGTGGGATTTCTTCACTGGTAAATGACTAAATGTATTCATTTCTCTTGATAAAGTACTTTATAATTGTTGCCTGTCATTCACTAAGACAAAAACACACATGTTGCAGAGATGCTTGTCAAACCATCAGTGATAATTGTGGGTTCAGTATCCTACTCAGAGACATTATACTATTTTATCTTAACAGAGGAACCACTCCACCTGAGCCTTAGCAGAAAAACAAAGACATAATGACAGATAAATTATCAATCAGTCAGTCTTCAGTGGCCACTTTATTAACCCAATTATCTAATCAGACAATCACATGGCAGCTGCTGGGATCCATCCTACCTTGGTTCACTCTGGACCTTTACATACCAACTGAGCCTGATACACTGTAAAATACATACATATATACATAAATAAATAAAAAATTAAAACAAAGAATTGCTATATGACTGTCAGTTATGGCTGCCAAACAAAAGCTGTAAAACTAATTACTTAAGTATCCCAATTCAAATTGAGTCCAATTACATTATATTTACAGGAATTTATGTTACAAATTCTACAGAGAAACACCATTTTACAGTTTTTACCCCACAGTTATTACAATATAATACATTCAATAAAGTGTCAATGCAAATGTTTGGCAGAAAAACACCTTTATTGGACAGACTTCAACCTAATTATTACCATTTCACAGCTGCGATAAATCTTAAATACCCTCTTAAAGAAAATAAAGACTGCAATATTAACATCTAATATCCTCATTGCACTAAAAAGATACATAATGAACTGAAAACAGGTGCAGCTCAAGATTTTTACTGTTCATTAATCTGGTGTGGGAAACTTATTTACAAAGTAACCATAAACAGCACTGACTGCTCATATAGTTGAGCTTAGACAGCCTGTCTATGCTGTGAAGCGTGAACAGCATGTGCAACCCATATATAACAGGTTTCATTTACACTGCATTCACTGTGACATTAAATGTCAGGTTACAAATCACAGAGGTATTCTGCATACAGCTTGTAAGCTGTAGCTTTGCTGAACAGCTGGGAGGGGCTAAGGTGCTAAATTAGGAAGCTAAGTGATAGAGGACAAAGTGAGGTAGGGGTAGAAAGTGTCTCCAGGAAGGGAGCGCTGTGTTCTGTTTGCATATTTAATGGTTTCAAAATAATCAGGAACTGATCAAAGAACAGTTTATTGTACAAAAAGAACAATTATTGCAACCTTGAGTGAAACAGGGGAAGCAGCAAAATGCAACATGTGAATTAAAAAAAACAGATAACATATTTGTAAGAAGGTCTCTGTGTTTTTATGACGGTACACTGTACCCTATTTTTAAAGACAGAAGATTTCCTTCAAATTCGCAGAAATTTGTTTCAGTATATACTTAACACATTAAGATTAAGATGTACCTTTAATATATAGTTAAACATATTAGTTTGTTAGTTTGGGCATTAACCTTTTTGTAATGGGCTACATATTTAGTCAGAGAATATTATTGCCATTATACATTACACATGACTAAGAGAGCAGTAATTTTTCCTTAAAAAAGGAATAAACATGGGGCGCAGATGACCTACTGAATTAGGTCGTGCACCATGAGATTCACCCTGGAGCGGGTGGCTCGGGTTTGAATCTGGCCTATGGCCTGTTTCCCGCATGTTACCCCCTACTCTCTCCCCCTTTCCCACTCTATCCACTGTCCTCCTCTATCGGACTAAAGGCATGAAAAGCCCCAAAAAGTATCTTTATAAGAAAATTAACATAATTTTTAATTACTTGCATAATACTTATGAAAAAAAAGCTAGGCTGTGGATTTACAGATAACTGTATTTTCATATTTTTACATTTTATTTTAAATAAATACATAAATAAATAAATTAAAACAGCTGTAAAAAATTAGGGTAGTTTCCCAGTTGTTGTTTTTTTTTTTTTTTTTTTTTACAGTGTAGAGCACCATTGGGATGTTGGGGAACAGGTGATTCTCATCATAGATGTTCAGTCCACAATTCTGCAGCCATGTGATTCTGTAATGACAATATGGAGCAAACTCTCAGAGATGTATCAGCATCTTGTTGAATCTATGACACCAAAAATTAAGACGGTTTTGGAGGCAAAAAACAGTCCAACCTGGTGGACCTGATAAAGTGGACAGTGAGTCTCCAGAATCAGAGATATTTCCATCTCTCAGCAGTCTTATTTGTGTTTCGGTGAAGGTGTTTCATGAGTAACAGACTGCCCTTCTATGTACATCCCTGTTCATATACTCTAGACAGCAGCTCCTGATTTTTGCAGAATATAGTAAAACAAAGTTGGTACCATTACCAAATCTTTAAAGTGGAGCTGTTCTCTGAAAACACAGGCCATAAAACACTTAAACTTTTCTTCTGAACTTGAATTTATTGTGCCTTTCTTGAGTGCAGAAACTTCCTATTTGATGAATTCTAAAACACACCATCTCTCTGACTCACTCTGTCACAGACATGAAGCTCAAAATGAAATGTCTGCCATGAGACATTTATTCAAAAAACTGAAGCACGGTGTTCAGAATAGAAATATTTAAGCTCTGAGAGCGATGGCTATCTTTGTTCTCCTTTAAATCTCTTCTTTCTTACAGTCATTATCTCATATTCTCTGCTCTATTTCTCTCCATCTTCCTCTTCTTCCCATTTCTGTTCTCTTTCTCTGTCTCCATCTTTATCCATCAAGCTGAGGGGCCTGAACCCTCCATTGTACGCTGCAGTAGATCCCACACACAATACATCTGTGAAACACACACACTCGGGCTAACACACACTGACTGTGCTTAGCCAAGTGTCTCCTGCATTATATCCTTTCTAGCTTATGTCACGGAGCTTTTTCACTGCTAATCCACGGTGAATGGAAGAGGAGGAGCTGTGGGAGATTCAGCAGAACCTAGAGCTGGTTTCAGTCACACTCTGAGGAGAACTGAGCTCTCCAACAAACCTTTGTTTGGAGGAGGGGGAAGAAACAGTTCAGAATATTCCACAAAATACTGAACTCTTCATATAATGTCTTGAAAATAAAATTACTTTTAATCCCTTAACTACTCCGCCAAGAAAAAAAAGCCACCATATTTTTTTGATTTTTCAGCAAATATTTTAATTTTTGAAATACTGGCCTCTACCCAAAGGTATTAAATTCTATACAAATACCACAAATAGTAGAAAAAGTCACATAAAATGCTAATTTAAAAATAAATGAATCACTTCTAAATAACTAGAACACTTAACCCTCTGAAGGCAGATGTTGCAGATATGCAACATGAGTTCAAAGATCTTTGTCTTTCAATATTATAAATAGTTTGTTTAAAAACATGTTAAAAATATTTTTAAAAACATATTCCACCACCTTGAGGATTGTCATATCAATACAGTCAGCTGAAAGTGTATTTTAGCCCTTTTGAAAATGTCTGCTCTCATGAAATTATCCACTCAGTTATATATTTTTTTATTTATTGTATATTTGACGTGGACATCACAATAACATTGGACAAACCAGAAGCTTTGTTTGAGTATCTTAGCACAGGTGCTATTTCGCAATACAGGAGGCTTTTGAAATGATAAAGTAATTGAAATAGTGAGAGAGAGTAGAGGAAAAAAGAAAGGGAGAAGAAGAAGGAGAAAACAACAACAACAACAACAAACAGTGTATTGTAACATTAAAGAAATAATAAAAGCAGTTGTTACAAACTAAAGACATACATATGTTTTAAAGCAAAGGAGGAATGATAAAGCAATCATCCCATCAAAATTATTCATTTGAGCAATATTGTTTAGATTTTTTTGTTTAAAGCATTACTGTGATTTTCAGAAAAAAAAAAAAAAAAACCATTGTTTGATTCTCAAGAGGTTGCAATAAGAATAGTTACTCTTTCATCTAAAATAAGTGTTTTTCTGCATGAAATTAATGCTTATTTGTTTAGAAACAAAAAACAAAAAAACAAAAAAAAACTTGAATAAATAGATAAAATAGTTTTTAAAACTACTCAGGGTGTCAAATGTGATACAAGAAATATCATGAGTGAAATAGTAAAGCAACATTTTTTGTGGATTTTGTTAAAAGGGTTAATAAACATCTCAGTTCCAAAAAAATGGAATTTTTTGACTGTTTTTGATGGGTTGGTCCTGAAAGGGTTGACAGCTTTTACTTATTGTAAGTATGCACCAAAATATTTAGCAGTGTTATTTCAACCAAGGACAATATTGCATGAAAGGCAAGGAAGGAAAAACTGCATTTGCAAATTTTTCATCTGGAATAAAGTGCAATAGCTAATAATTCTCACATTGATTTTTCCTTGTGATCTAATGCTACTGTGCAAAACAGTCATTTTGTATGAAAACACTTGAAGAACAAAGTGCAAAACAAAGGCACATTTGTTTGCATTCAATATGTCATCTCAACAAATCGACTGTGTTAGTGCAAGGGGGGAAAAGAAAATCAGGCTCAAGATTCATATACTTCTACCAAATGTAAGAGATGGTTAAAATCAGTTTAAGTTAAGTTAGGGACTCCTCTTATTGAGATATAGTAGCTCATAATGTGAAAAACCATTTGGTCCAGGAGCTAGTTAAAAGATTAAAGTAAAAATAAATAAATAAATAAATAAACAACAGCAAAAAATAAAAATAAAACTTTGAATCGGTTTTGTGACTTTTAGTAACATGAGGCCCTGACATTGAACTCTGTTGTATGCATTCAACTGGACTGAAAGGAAATATTCTCAAAAACACTCAGGAAATTCCTCCATCGATCAAAATTCACACAGGATATTTGGAAAGCAGCGAAAAACATAACTTTGTGATTCTTTTTAGTTTTCATTCTCCCGAGGCTTCCACAAAGGAAACCAGAGAAATGCACGCTCTGTGCACAGACTCCCATAAACTTTTCATAGCCAACCATGACATAGGTTTTATTTTCCTGGTATTTGTGGAACGTCTCGATTGCCCAAAACTTGAACCACCCTCACAAAGCTGAAGTAAAGCCATTTCATCCGTCAAGGAGTAGCCGTGGATAAAGCTGGGATGCCAGTCCAAAGAAATTATTGCGAATTTATCACCAACAAACCTCTCAAGGAGTCACCACTGCCTCCGCCTCTGCTACTTCAACAGTTTGCGGCTACAAAAGCCAGACAAAGAACACACAAACACAAACCGCTCTTTCATTTTAGACACAGTGTAACTGAAAATCCTTACAGGAAGCACATTCTCTTATATTTCTCTAACTTTAAGTTCCATGTATGACAACCCTTTGTTTCAAGAGCTACAAATATAGGGCCAGTATGTATCTAAAGCAGCAGTCTTTGGTGTCTGCAAAAAAAGCCAGTAGCAAAGTAAACAGTCCTAAAATAGTTTAGTTTGTGTCCAAAAGACCATAAATTCCAAAGATCACCTGAATGTCTGCTGTTACGAATAAGTAAGTTAAGGAAGTGTGTAAGAAAGTAAGCGCGGAAGTAAATAAGCATGGAAGTACTCAAGATAAAAAACAAGGAAGTATGCAAACTTGTGATTGGGTAAGTAAGACAGGAAAGCGAGCTAATCAATCAATGACTGTATATAGAATGGACAGCGTGCTTCCGCCTGTCACCGCTCTACGATTTTGAAGCCAAAAAACAGTTTCTCTAGCCGCCATTGTGCAGCCAGAGTCTGCGCAGTAGAGAATTTCCGGTGGAGCCAAGTAAAAAAGGGAAATAAAAATATTTATTTCTTCTTCTTCAGAAGGTTTAGTCTCCTTTTGGCTCTTTCCCGAAGTTTCTTATATCCCTGGTAAAAACTACTCACGAACGGCAGCTGTCAACTATGGTAAAACGAAACTTATATCGCGGTTTTTAACGTCCAATAACTAATGAGAAACTAACTTCTCAGAAAAAAAAACACCCAAACACCATGCAGCCAGATGACATCGTCATACTACCTTAGCGTAAAGATGAGAGAAACGTTTCTACAAGGTATCGTAATTTTTTAAAGTTTTCCCGGCTCATATCTGGAATACATGGGGAGGCGGGGCTTATGACCTATACTGTAGCCAGACACCAGGGGGCGGGGCATCTGCTGGAGGCTTCAGTTTGAGCCGAATGTCGTTCCGTCTACTCATTATACAGTCTATATGTTCAGTTAGTTAGTAAGTAAACAAGCAAGTAGGCCGGTGAAGAAGTTGGCAAGAAAGTAAGAAAATTGGCCAAAAACATAGCAAACAAGCAAGTAAGTAAGCAAGCAATCAAGTAAAAAGGTAGGCAGGAAAGTAAGTTAGAAAACAAGCAAGTAAGCTAGCTGGTTAGTAAATCAGTTGCAAAGCAAGTAAGTAAACAAGTATTAAGTAAGTTATTTGGTAATCAAGTAAGCACTGAAAGGAGACATCAAATTTGTAAGCAAGCAAACATGCTAGTAAGTAAGCAAGCAAGCTAGTTGGTAGGTGAGCAATAAAGTTCACAGGTAAGTAAGAAAGTAGGCAAGCAAATAGGCAAATGACTTTGCAATCAAGTATACAAGTAATCAAGTACAGCAAGCAAGTCAGTGAGTGAGTAAGAAAGCAAGTAAGCAAGCAAGCAAGCAAATAGGCTAGTAAGTCAGTGAGCATGCTAATAAGTCAGCAAGCAAGCACATTAGCATTGGAGTCAGCAAGCAAGTAAGCAATCCAGCAGGCTTGTAAGCAAGCAAGCTAGTTGGTCTGCAAGCCAGTGAGCTAATGAGCAAGAAAGCAAACAAGCAAACTAGTTGGTAAGCTAGCAATAAAGTTAGTAAGCAAATTTGTAAATAAGCAAGCAATTTACAAAATAACTCAGGAGTCAAGTAAACAAGTAAAGTAGACAGGAAGCTAGTAAGTTAGTGAGTAAGAAAGCAAACAAAAAAATAGTTAGGAAGTAAGCAAACTAGTTAGCAAGCAAGTAAGTAAAAAGTGATTTAGCAATTAAGTCAGGATTCAAGTAATCAAGTGAGGTAGCAAGTAACAAGCAAGCAACCAAGTAAGCAAGTGAGTAAGTATGAAGTTAGTGAGTCAATAAGTTAGTAAGTTGGTCATCTACCTAGCCACTGAATACGAATTCAAGCAAGTAAGTAGGCAAATTACCAAAGTAATAATTTAAGATGTTGGTAAGCAAGTAAGTTACTATGCGAGTAAGAAGTAAGTAAGTAAATAAGTAAGTAAGTAAGCCAGCAGGTGAGAGAGTAAGTAAATAAACATAAGAACAAGCTAGTATGTAAGATAGTTGGTTAGTGAGAAAGCAAGTAAATAAGTAGGCAATGAAGCTAGAAATTGAGTATGTATGTAAAAGCATATTCATCAAGTAAAAAAAGAAAATAAAACCAAAATTTATTGTCTGGTTTAAAAAATAAATAAAACAATTATTTTGATGTGTGTTTCCACTGTACTGTGGGTAGTTCTTTTTACTTTTGCGACTCGTTTGTTTGCCAGGCTACAAGGTTTCAACGGAGCAGTGTATTTGTTTGTAATGAGATATAATTCCTGCTGTCACTCCTCCTCAGTGATCTGCCTGGATGGAAGTTGATTCAGTATTTGTAATATGACCATCACGAGTATGACATCCCTGAGCCCAACTTAATGCACCATAAAACAGGTGGAAACGAAAGGTCACAGAATATGTGGAAACTCCCTCGAAGATCATAACACAGTTGTGATATTAAACGAACAAAGAAGGGGAAATAATAGACTTCTGTTTAAATTATAATCCACTGATCTGAATAGAGGTAAAGGTTTTATTATGAGCCCCAGTAAAGGTATGTTTAGTTACCCTGAGGTTCATATAATACTGTATAATTATTACACTTGGCAGAATGAAAAACTGGAAGCACACCACATTTATAGACTCACTGAATTATGCATGTACAGGTGATTATTATCTACACAAAGACAATCAATATGGATAATGTCAAACTAATCGATTCTTTTCACTGAGGATGATATTGAAGGTTAATATTGAACGATAGTAATCAATAGTTAGACAGGGGGCAAAGGGTGATTATGAATAACACGTCTCTGTTGGCTTTATATGCTAATAATCAGCAAACCACTGTCAAAGATTCTCTCTTTTACGGCATTCATTGATTCTGTTCATACTAAAATCAAGGCAAAAGGAAGAAGGATAAAGTTTTGCATTTTTTTAAAATAGTATTTTCACATGATATGATCTGCAGGTATGAATATTTTAATGCATCATGGATAATTTCTTAAAGACCCATGTGTCATGCTGGGAAGATTTAAAAGCATATTTAATGAAGCAATTTAAAGATACAGTGGGTGGATTTTAACAGCATTTATTACAGATTTGACTAATACAGAAAAAGATATACAGTCATGGATGAAAGTATTGGCACCCCTGGAATTCTTCCGGAAAATACACCATTTCTCCCAGAAATTGTTGCAATTTCAAATATTTTTTTGGTAAAAATGTGTTTATTTCCCTGATGTGCATTGGAAAAACACAAAAAATGGAACCAAAAAGTTAAAACTGACACTTGATTGACAATTGATACTTTCATCCATGACTGTATAATACTGTAAAATAACATGACTAATAAATGCTTTTGGTGATGTAGAATAATCCATTTGTATCTATAAAGGGTCATGTCATTTGAACAGAAAATGGGCTTTTTTGATTCAAATGAATACGTTATGGCTCATATACATGCATGTAATAAAACACTGACACTACGCAGTGAAACTGTTTGCTTTACAGTTCAGTTAATGGAGCATTTAACCCTTTGAGTGTTTTGTGAATAAAGGCGTGGTCACTTTGGTGTTTCGTGTTCTAGCATGTGTCAACCCTACAGTCCAGTTCATTTGGCTGGTGTGACCACAACTGAACCTTGTTTTGCCACAAGAAACCTCTCCACTTCGGAGAGGTGTGCTTTGGTGCAATTCATGTCATGCACAAGCACAAGCATGCAGATGCAGCAAGGACACGATGCATAATCCATTACGTTTAATCCATCACCAAGACTGCTCCTCCTGACAATCATTTTAATCAATGGCGAGGATGTTAGAGGGCTGTTAGAGGGCTGTGATGGGGCAAAACAACATAACAGAAACCAAAAGATAACTAAAGTTGTAGCCATCTTCTCTGTGTTCTCCATTGTGCTGACTCTGATGAGACCCACTGTTAGCAGAGGCTTCATGAAAGCAGGCCCTGCATGTGACTACATGTTTTAACCTGTTTCATATTGGAGTAGTGTGACTGGGGGGCTAGAGCGTGGGTCAATCAGGCTTGAGTAAAGCACAGTGAGAGTGGCCCATATACTGTTTAATCAGTGGACACCATGGCAGTCAGCTCTAACTGAGGTCTCCACAAAAACTGCTCCCCCTGGTGGCTGGCTGCAGTATAGGTCAAAATCTCCATCTCCTAATGCATTCCAGATGAGAGGTGGTAAAACTAAAGAAAATCATTCCACCTGGTTGAAACGTTCCTCATATCTTTAAGGTGCAGTGGTATGAAGATGTTATTTGGCTGCATTGTCTTCAAGTCCTCTTTTTTCTGAGAAGTTGGTTTATCATTAGTTATAAATGCTAAAAAAAAAAAATCAGAAGGCCTAGTGGATTAGGTTGCACACCATGAGGCTCGCCCTCGAGTGGGCGGCCCATGTACAAATCCGGCCTGCAGCCTGTTTCCCTCATGTCACTCCCCACTCTCCCCCCCTTTCCTACTCTATCCACTGTCCTACTCTGTCAAATTAAAAGGCATAAAAAAAACCAAAAATATCTAAAAACAACAACAACAACAAAAAACAAGTTATAAGTTTGGTTTTACAATAATTAACAGCTGCCGTTTGTGTGTAGTTTTTATTGGTGATATAAGAAACTTAGGGAAAGAGAGCCAAAAAGAGATAAGACCTCCGATATGTAAAAAAGAAAAAAAAAACAAAAAAAAACATGTTTATTCGGTTCTACCCAAAATTATTTAATGCCTACACTCTGACTGCACGGTGGCGGCTCCTAGAATGTGGTTCTTTAGGCTTGAAAACTGTACAACGGTGAAAAGCAGAGCCACGCTGTCCGTTCTATATACAGTCTATGAGATGTGATGGCACCCTTATGGGGTCTAATGGCCCTTTTCCACTATACAATTCCAGCCCTACAGGACTCCACTCAGCTCTACTCTACTCGGCTTGCTTACCTTTTCCACTAGCCTGACTACAGACTCATGGTGGGCGTGGATCTTATAACACAGCTGCGCTTAAGTGCTGCGCAGAAGTGCGTACATGTCATCTATGACGCGACGCAAACATAATTTTGCACTAACATATGTGCCACCGTGGTCTTAAAAGGAAAAAACAAAGCTTTAAAAAGATTTCATTAAAGTAATACCGCGGCTCAATGTTGGGCGTCATGACAACGGAGGTAAACAACAGCCTCTTGCTGCTGCGCGTGGAGGGAAACGAAGGAGCTGCTTCCTGACATCAACTCTTCCCTGGATCCAGTGAGATCACTTTAATTTTTGATTTTTGGGCCTGGTATACCAGAGATTTTTTGTTGATCAATCATTTTTCTTTGAACTGTTTTTCCTTTTTGGTTCCCTGTGGATTAATGGACTGATTGGTGCTTAAAGACTCTCGTGGCAGACAGATCGCTCCTGCGCCGACGAACTTTGATTTAATTGAAAAGAATCTTTATACCGAACTGTCTTTGCTGTGAACTTCTTTTTTGTTTAAAAAGGACTTTTAACTTATTTAGGAATCATGAAGGTGCATTTTAAGATGGTATTTTGTGTTCATTCAGTCTGGTTCTGTGCCGTCGGGTTTAGATGTCATTAAAATCCCGTCGCTGACTTCTTCGTTTGTACAGAGTCAGAAAGTGAAGCTTTGGAGACGACAATCTCTGACCAATGAGTGGCCGGCAGTCCGTCTATGTCATGTTTTAGTATCGGCTTTACTCGCTTGGAACCAGGGTAGAGCAGGTACTTAAAACTGGCGTCTACCGCGTAGTACCACGCTAATGGAAACCCAACACAAACCAAGTAGAGTCGAGTAGAGTAGGACCAAGACGAGTAGAGTAGGACCAAGACGGGTCAGTGGAAAAGGGCCATTAGACAGATGAAGTGTTTTCATCTTGTTACTCTGCATGACTGATGCTTAGAATCAATCAAGTCATCTTAAAGGGCTAAAATAATGTCTGACTATTGTCTTTTTTATCACTTTTCCCAAATTACAGAAACTTTAATTCAACTCAGATCTTGAATATCCCTAAAAAGTCTATGCAAACAGTACATGTTCTTTTTTCTTGTGTTGGAAAAGCCACATTAGCAAACCATTTATGACATTCTTGTAGCTTTATACAGAGAGTGAAACTGTGATGAGTTTTTAAAGGTTGTCCTGAGTGGATCCTCAGACGCTACAGTAGCAGACTTGTTACCAGCTTCAGCTTCTGTATACTGAGAGTCAATGATGATCTGTTTCAACATGTTGAACTACTGTCTGCATTACTTTGTAATTACTCCATTCTTTGCCATGCAAAACCATCCCGGAGGTGAGTGTGGGTGGGTGCAGTTTGTCTTTGTCTGCTCAGGAAGCTGCTGCTGCACAGTGAGCTGCTCTGAGATTCATACTATTACAAGGAGAGAGGGTGTGTGTGTGTGGGGGGGGGGGGGGGGGGGGGGGGGGGGGGGGGGGGGGTGCAGTGAGGTGGCTTTGGTTCCTGGTCACTGAACGTTAAGTTTTATCTCAGGTAGACCTGGAATGACTCGTGTCACACTGAGGAATCAGAGTAAAAAGTAAAGAAGTATCTAGAACACGTCTGCTCTTTGTTGATGTGTCTTCAGATCCGTGTTTGTCTACGTGATGACTGACAAAGATCTCAGATCCTGTGTTTGTATTTAGGGCTTAGCAGCGACTCAGTTAAGTCGCCTGAACAACAGCGTGTTTGGAGTTTAGTGATTTAACTTTGCTCTGTCACTGTTTGACAGTCGACTTCAGAGACACACACTTCTCTAAACAACACATCTTCCTTTACATGATCATTTAAAGGGGAGCTTTGCTGTTCTTTTGCAGCGTATTTCATCATGATGTGTGTGTGTGTGTGTGTTGATATAAATCCATCAAACAGCCCTGCCAGCTATGGTGTGGATGTGTGTTTGGGCAGATTTACGCCTGCTGTCTGCTCTGTGATTGGCCCGGGGACGACTCGGGACATCCCTCAGGGGCTCCCGTGCTCTTTATCTTGTCAGAAGGGCAATCAGCAAAAATAGGCGCTAGATTTACCCCTCAGCTCCCGGTCGGCCCGGGTGGGGATGGACCGGCGTTGGATGGATGTGCCTGTCTGAGCGCTCTGTCTCTCTCTCCTCCCATCCCTCCTTCCTCTCGTCAGGTGATAGATTTGTGGAGATCACTCATTCCTCACGGCCCAGAGAGGGGCGGCATCCATCACTCTCTTCCCGCGTCTCACCCCTCCCTCGCCCTCTCCCCCTCTCTGCAGCCATCCAGCCACAGAAGCATAAGCTGTCTGTCAAAGTGACAGGCCCATCCACTATATCACAGAGAAGCCATGCAGCCCATAGGACTCTATTATATCTAATCTGCCCCCCCTTGACACAGGCGCTTACACAGACCAGCCACCAGTGTGTGTGTTTCTGTGTGTGTGTGTGTGTATGAGCGAGCGTTTGTATGTGTTTCAAACCTGAACACACCACTGCCTCCTAAATTATCTTTTATCCGTCATGCAGCAAATTAATCCATAATTAATTTTCCTTTGTGTGATTTTGTGAGTTATTATGCATTAAAAAATATGAATGTTCATGTCAGGCTTCCTTACACTCCTTTTGATATCCTGAAAATCTTCATAAACTCTGGAAAACATTCCCTGTGTTAAGCACCATCAGCAGGGACCTCCGGCTCAAAGAGCGAAGTTATTACTCAAACATGAAGATGATTTGATCAGTCAAGTGTCTCTCATCTTCTCTGACTGTAAACCGAGAGATAAAACTCTTGTATATTTGAAAATCCTGGATAATAAAGCATTTATTTACTGCAGAGGGAGCTGAGCCCATGTTCAGAGTCCGTTTTCATTGCGCACCGTGTCCAGAATTCTTTTCCCCCTATCGTTGGTATTTTATGCATCAGTGTTTTCAGTTTTTATTTCATTAATTCCTTTTTTCTCGTCTCGCCTCATAATGGGAATAAGCAGGAAACACAGTCCAACCTAGTTCCACCAGCCCCAACAGGCATCTCCTTTACTCCAACATCACCTCATAGAGTCCTCTCTATTGCTCTATCAGAGGCACACACAGACTTTTTAAGGGCAGGGGCCAAAAGAAAGTGGGCACCTTAGCGCAATTTTTAGCCTGTTTTCCAAACCACCCTCTACACTACAGTAGTGCCTACTTATTTGGCAGAAATGAAGTATATAGCAGGCAGTATGCAAAAACTTGTGAGATCTGCAGTAAACTACAAGTTCCCGGATGTCCTACTGATCCGGGGAAATCTCTCAGGCTGTTTTCCAAACCCCCTACTCCATACTTAATGTAAAAGCAGAAGTTAGTACACTGTAAAATGTAATAGTAAATCTTACTTAAAAAAAAAAAAAAAAAAAAAAAAGTTACCTTAACTTATTTTAGCTCACTCTGTTGAGTCTACTTACTTAAACTTTGTAAAGACAACCTTCTTGTGTTGACTGTACTTGAAAAAATTTAGGAAACCGATTGCCTCAAAATTTCCAAGTAAAGTTGACCACAAACTTGAAGTTGTTAAAGCTGAAAAGAACTAAGTTCTGACAACTCATGTCACGGCAGTAACCTATCAAAAGTTGATAACCAAACCCTGTAACCGTAAGTGAGGAGGGTACACAGCTGACATGAGACCCTGCTGTACATGGGTGATTCACACACGAGCTGCCTGTGCTCAGTGGTGTAGCAAGACTGACTGGCTGTCGATGCTCTGTGGCATTGACTGGCTGAGTACATGATTGGCAGTTTGAGTGGGCAAATGAAAATGCCTGTTTGAATTAGAGGCTAATGCCCAGCATTCACAGGATTTATTTAAGTTCATTTGAGTACTGCAAACTCACAAAAAATAAGTTAATCAAATCTACTTTATCTGAGTTAACAGAAATTACTTTTTGTAAGGCAGCAAGTTTGCGTATTTTTTTTAAGTTAAGTCAACTTATTATAGTTTACAGTGTACCTACGACTTTCACATGTAGTGTGTAGTCTGTTTTTTTGGGGTTGCTTTAGTAGTATACTGCTCTGGATTTTTGTTTCAGAAAGTGGAGCTCATGTTTTTTTTTAATGTTTAACTTTATCCTAAATATTGAAAACAAACCATGGATACATTCGGCATTTCAGTCATTAATTCATGATTTAAATCAGTGGTGAAGCTACAGGAATGATTAAATTAGATCAAATTAGAAGTTCATAAAAGACATAGAAAGATACATACATAAAATTAATCATGGAAAGGGAAAAGTAGTTGTACATATTTTTTTCTTAAATTTTCATTATTTTCGTGTTTTGTTTTTTTTACAGCTGATGGAAAAACTGCGTCCATATTACCAACATAGGCTGTCAAAAATTAATGAAAGTGATAAGACTGGGTAAGGTGACCCCCCCCTCCTCCCCCAGTGCATACAAAAGAACACAACTTACTTAAAATGTGAAAACACTATCAGCAGATCTTAATGAGGGAACACTGAAGATAGAATAAGGTGTTAAAACTCAAGATAAGAGAATTAAACAACCAAATAAAAAGGCATCTGGATGGGGGGGGGGTTTCTCGAGGGAATTTAAGAGTGTACTTTTCAACAATTGGGCTCCTGCACACCACAACTCTTTTCTAGTACATGTTCTTTTCAAGTCTGAGACAAGCTCACGTTAAAGCAGGACTCAAAGGTCATAGGCCCATCTGTTCCCAGCAGACTGTCGGATGTTTGAGTCATTGTATCCAGCACCACTCAACCACTGCTCTAATGATATGACAGTATATTTTAACATGTCTATGCTCTCAGGCCCCATTTACACAATGTTTCACAACATTTCACCCTCGAAAACACAGTGAAAAAAAAAAAAAACTGTATTTACATGGAAACACTGAGGGACTAAAAGCGCTGTAGTTCACATGCCAGGCCTGTAGTTGGTGATTGAACTGTAGAGGCTGTTTACAGGACAACAGTTTAGAGGAGAAGAGATGACGTGATTATCTGGCGTATTGCTTCTTTACTGATCGTAGCAGTGGTTCGCCAGATGTACATTTTGTTGAAAAGCAGTCAGTGGATTCAGCAGATTCAACGCCACAAGCTCAACACTGTAACTTTAGCTGCAGGTTGACTGGTTCACACATGGTTATATCACAATGAAAGTGTGACAAACGCGCGAAGTGGAGCGTGACCTCATTCATGCAGCAATGGTGAAGTAGCATTTCTGAAAAATCCCAACCTGTAGGTCGTTTTGGTAAAACTTTACTTTGCAGGTCTGCAAACTTCTACTGAAATACTTTTTTGAGATTATTCCCAAATTTTATGACAACTGGGTGAAAATTAGACCCTAACTTCTTCAAAATAGTTCAGCTGTTAGTAAGTCAATTGATGGTAACTGTTTTGATCAGTTTCTTTGAAATTCCCCTCGTTTCAAGGTTAGTAGATAAAAACTGAATAATAGTTAACTATTAATCAATAGTGACTTGCTTACAATTAAAATCAGACATCATTTTAAAGATTGCAAGCTAATTTATCACCCAATTATGATGAAAGTCTTGGAAAATCGTTTTCGTAATTATTACCTAATTGAGATGAAATTTGCTTTGACCTGTAAAGTAGTGTTTCCCCCGTTTTTGCTAAGATGGTCTTTCCATGTTAACAAGAAGCTGAAACACAACAATAATTTTGTGTTTTATCCTTGAGGTGTTGTAATGGAAACAGCTCCCAAAATTCATCAGGAGGATTTTGAGGATTTTTTCCTTGAGTATTTTTTTATTTGTATTAAGGCAGGAAAAAAAAGTTTTCCATTTTTTTTCCAAATATTTGTAACTGAGCATTCAACATTAAACAGTGTGAACTTAATGTAAATATGACTCATTCTTTTCTTTTTTTTTTTTTTAGGTAATTGCATGAATCACCTTTTTTTAATGCTATGCGAAACATTTTAACTCTCGTTCATCCATTTTAACATTGAATAATTGGTAGTTTATTAGCTCTTTCACCCTCAAATGTTTGTCTGTATCTTTTCTAAAAATATATTTATGTTTAGAAAGAAAAATTGAAGCCATTTAGGGGTAAATAACTT
Source organism: Thalassoma bifasciatum (assembly GCA_008086565.1). Taxonomy (NCBI): domain Eukaryota; kingdom Metazoa; phylum Chordata; class Actinopteri; order Labriformes; family Labridae; genus Thalassoma; species Thalassoma bifasciatum. The sequence continues at coordinate 161,709 of RPOG01001302.1, forward strand.
TTAAATAGGTGTCCACTGTAGTGACCACTGTGTGCATCACACGGTTAAAGACAAAACAATGTCGAAATTGTTTGCTACGGATCAAAATAATCTGCAAATGGGGTACGAAAAAAGTTTCCTGTAGTAAGACATTATTCTTATTCAAAGAAACTTGACAAGCAAATGGTCAAGGCATGATACATATGCCATCAAACTACAAGAGTCCATGGCAGAGGAAACATAGGGACTGTCTTTTGGGAGCTTCACTTAAACTTTGAATGGTTAGTTAACTTCTTATTTCTCCTCTGTGTTCTGTTTATTGAGCTTTAGTGATCTTAAAAGTGTTTAATCTTTCTAGGAGTATCTGGAGACTCCTTTATCATTGCTTTGCTTGGTAATTCGTTTTTCCATTTATGCCTCAGTGAAATGTTAATATTTACCACCACACCATAGTAAAACATCACCAAACTTATTCTTTCTGATATATTCTAGGCTTTCATGAGTTCCACATTAAAATAAAAATCAAATCTGCCAAAAACCAAATTCTGGTTGGGGCACTTTGAGGAGTTTTTCTGCAGTAACAGGCTGACAGGCTGCCCGGCTCATACTCACCTGAACTATTGATTTGCTGCTCTCTTAAGTTACAGTGATAGCATTAACATGTTCACCTCTTACCGAGGTGTCTTTGAATAGCTGCTTACATTAAATGCACACAGGTTATGCTGTTAGAGCAACTGGACACACGCTAAAGGTG
>RPOG01001303.1:0-34606 GCA_008086565.1 Thalassoma bifasciatum
CAGTGACGTGAATCAATGAAAAGTTAAGTTTAGAGACATTTCTATAACAAGCACGATGGATTTAGTGAAGATGGTTTCACCTTGGAAAGAGAAAAAAACTTAAAGCAACACTTCACTGTGACGTTAAACAACGACTGTTTTAAGTTTTATGGCAGAAGGAAGACTAGTGTACATTTTTCCACTTTTAGCTTTTCACATTTTGATTGCAATTAAAATCTGTACAATCCAATAACACCTTGTCTAGGGAATCCATGTTTTTATGATCGATTATTTCTGAATAAATCTAGGGGGAAAAGTAAGTAGGTAAAAAGTAAAAAAAAGTAAAAGTAAGAAAAAGTAGCTCAACAACTTTCCACTGTGTTCCTGTTAATTTTAAACATTACCTCAAATGAATAAAGTATCAAAAGTACTGATAGTTTGAATTAAGAATCGAAGACAAAGCTGAACAAAGCATAGATCTGGAAGCTGCTGCCTTTAACCCTAAAAGTGTTAAATAAAACATCTTATGTGTTATTTACTATAAATAAATTGTTCAAATCCCTGCTTTGATCCGTTCTCACATTCACGTTGCACATCACTTTGCCTGACCCTGATAACAGCAGGTGAAAAAACTCTGAGAAGTGTTTCTGTAATGTCGTCAAATATATAAAAGGATGCTCATTTTACATCTATTAGTAATGTAATCGGGCGTAGACGGGATAAAAAAATCATGTGTTAGTTTACAGGAATGCCCCTTAAATCAAACCAGCATAGTCACATGTATAAAAATCTTCTTGTGTCTCCAAATAAAGCAAAAGAACCCAGATGTTTCCATGAATGACTGTTCTGTACATCTTCAGTGAATGAAACATCCTGGAATAAGGTATTTATAGATATCAGACATCTTTTCATCACTTCCTCTGCGGGAAAAGCCAAACATGACTCAGAACAGAGCGTTGGTTATTCCTCACTTCCTGTCTTCGCCACCCTCAAAGATTTAGAAATAATTTTACAGATTTTGATCCTGGATGAAGTAGTGGCGCTTTTCCACTATACAATTCCAGCTCTACTCGACTCTACTGGGTTTGTTTATCTTTTCCTCTAGCCCGACTACAGACTCACGGTGGGCGTGGATCTTATAACACAGCTGCGCTAAAGTGCTGCGCAGAAGTGCGTGCATGTTCATCTATAACGCAACAAAAACATAATTTTGTACTAACATATGTGCCACCGTGGTCTTTAAAGGAAAAAACAAAGCTTTCAAAAGATTTCATTAAAGTAATACAGCGGCTCAATGTCGGGCGTCATGACAACGGAGGTAAACAACAGCCTGGTGCTGCTGCACGCGGAGGAAAACGAAGGAGCTGCTTCCTGACATCAACTCTTCCCTGGATCCAGTGAGATCACTTTAATTTTTGATTTTTGGGCCTGGTATANGACCCTCTCTGCTGATCCAGAGCGTCTGAGGACCCCGACGACTGCGACACAGTATCCCATGATTCTTTGAGCGCAGACTTAGAGGAGGGGAGATCTGCTCCGTTCAGAGGCAGATCGAGCGAGTCGGCCTGGGACAGAGGGCAGAGCCCGGCCAGACCCAGAGGCGTCGTGGTCCACTCGTTGAGCACGGCCGACTTGTAAGAAAGGCTGAATGTGAGCGAAGCTAAACCCTGGAGGTAGCTGAGCAGAACCTCCCGCTCCTCGCCGTTCAGGAGCAAGGCACTGGGCTGGTAGTGGGCGCGCAGCTTGGAGTCCTCCCTGAACAGCGAGGCGAGGTAACACTCCAGGAGGCCGTGGTTGAGGGCGAGCCGCAGCCAGGCTCGACAGCGACCCACGTCTGTGCTGATGAAGCTGATTTTCTCCAGCTCTGTGATCACGTCTCTGCAGGAGGAGAAATAAAAGACGGTGCATACAAGATCAGTCATAAACATTTTCAGGCTAAGGCCCAATTCCAATTCCTTTCTTAACCCTCAATCTTAGTCGCCCTCAAAACCAAGTGTTAAGGGCTATCTTGTGACTTAGAAATGGGACACCCCTTAAATGCAAATGAAATTGTTGTGGACTGTCTGTCAGTTATTCCTTCGGTTAGCGTGATCAAAAAAATATCTGTATAAATAACACAACCACGGACATATTCAGCTGTCACAGCAAACCATAGTTTATTGAAAGGTAAACACCAGCTATAACTATCGTTACATAACTCTGCAGCTACAGGAGATGACATCAGCCCGGTCATCTTATACCATTATCGGCACAAGCATGTTATATAGGCTGTTATCTTCATAAATAATTACATTACCACAGAGAAAAATGACCATTTTGTAACGTTTACTAACTTAAACGATAGGAACATGGCTTGTCTGCACCGGACGCTATTGACAAAAGATCTTAAAATAAAAATAAATGTTATGCAACAACGAGGTAAATAATCCATAAAATGGGTCTAAACTAAGATAATACAATGGTTTTCCTAATATTTATATCTCCATTAACAAAGAAAATACTATATTTGTAGCTCGCCTTCTCTGCCGCTTTGGACGCCATGTTTATTTACCGAAAATACGCAATGCATTCTGGGTGTCCCTTAGTCCCAGGGGTGGTGTTGGAGAATCTCAGTATTGAGGGAGATACAGCCTCAGTCTTAACCCTCAACCTTAACTTTCTGAGAATCAGGACAACACTTACACTTGGCGGGAGCGCGCATTTTGAGATTGAGGGTTAAGACAGGAATTGGAATTCACCCTAAATGCTTCCCAAATCTGCTCGCCCTGTAAAGGAGCAACTTTTTTTATCTGTCAAGTGCAAACATTGTATAACAACACACTAAGAACCAAAAGCTAACGCCTGTCGACTGTGGAAAGTGACACACAACGCTCCTTTCTTAAAACAAAACTGGATTTATTAGCATTGTGTTAAACCACTGGAAATTATACAGGATGGGCCATAAGTTTCCATACACATGAAAATGTATAACGTGTAAATATGTTTTTTTTAGTGTTTCAGATACAAGATTATACGCTTAATTATCTCCATCAACAGTGAAAAATGCGTGTTAATGTGTTTTTCTGGGTACCTGCAGGTTTTAGCAAGTCAAATTTAAGACTTTTTAAGACCTTTTTAATACCACTTTGAATGAAATTTAAGCCCAAAAACACATAAATATGGTCGATGGTTTGGGGATCCTGATGTATTACAACCAAATCAAAGCGTGTGTCACTTAATGAGACTCATTCAAGTTTATTTTTTCACTGTTTATTGAACATAAAGTTACTCATTGGTTAATATCTGTATGTAAAAATGTGAACTGTGACCCAGGATGCTGATTAAAAATGTTATCAGTAGCTTTTAAGACAGTATCTACTCCAAGTCTCCTTTTTGAAAAGTCCCGCAAAAAACAAAAACAAAGAAAAAACTTTGTTGAATGTGTGTGTCAGGGTGCTTAGGTCAAAGAGAAACAGGAACATTTATAATCACTATGTTAATGTTTTTATTGTTTTGTTAGTTTACTGACTACTTGGGGGTTTGTTGTAACAATAAGGAGAGAGATAATAATCAAATTAATTCATATAAAAGTTTGGTTGTGTTTGCAGAATTGGAAATGTCCATAAAAGTTTTGCTTGCCTGTTGCTTTTCAGATCGTGGATGAAGAAAATAACACAAACATTGTTGAATTGTTGCCATTATTATCCATATTATCCGTATAAATACCCCATATTGTAAATAATCCTCTTTAAGAAGCAGGGATCAGTGGATTTCTTTTCGATTACATAAAAAGTTTTCTCTTAATGAGTTTCTCACCGGTGGGTGACGGTTTTCAGGAGGCTCCAGAAGAACGGCTGAGGGAGGGGCCCTCGGTCCCCCTTCCTGCTGCGGCCCCCGGCCTCCGAGCGGATGTACTTGGTCTTGATCCCGTGGATGAAAATGGCCTCCAGGGCGCAGCAGAGGAGGTTGGCGTCGGCATCCTCGCTGGTTACGACGGCGTCAGACGTCACAAATTTCTTCTGCAGAGCTTTGAGAGACTGAGCCAACTTCTCTTTGATCTGCGAGAGAATAAAAACCATCAGCTGCTTAGTTTGTGTTATTATAATAATAATAATAATAATAATAATAATAACAAATTTTGTTTATAAAGCGCTTTTCAAAAACTCAAAGTCGCTTTACATCGAAAAGTTAAAAAGAACAAACAGATAAAACAATATTTTACATGGTAAAAATAATAACAGTGCAGGTTAAAAAAAATTTAAAAAAAAGAAAATGGACAGAAGAAAATGAGTAAACAGGATGAACTAGGAGTGATGAGTTTCTATGGAGTGGAAAGCAGAGCGGAACTGGTGTGTTTTTTTTTTTTTTAAGTTATTTTTGTGGCCTTTGTGCCTTTATTGGATAGAGGAGGACAGTGGATAGCGTGGGAAAGGGGAGAGAGAGTGGGGAGTGACATGCGGGAAATGGGCCACAGGTGGGAATCGAACCCGGGCCGCCCACTTGAGGGCAAGCCTCATGGTGCGCAGCCATATCCACTAGGCCATCCACGCCAAGAACAGGTGTGTTTTTAATCTGGTTTTGAGGGTGAGGGTGGTGAGGTCAGCGGAGTCCCAGATTTGTTGTGGTAGTGAATTCCAAAGAGAGGGGGCAGCAACAGAGAAGGCTCTGTCCCCCCAGGTTCGGTGCTTGGTCCTGGGACAGTGAGGAGGTTTGCAGCTGAGGAGCGGAGGGGACGTGGAGGGGTGGAGGGGTGGAGCATGTTTGTAAGGTATGAGGGGGCCTGGTTATGGAGGCTTTGTAAGTAAGAAGAAGGATTTTGAATTTAATGCGGTACGGGATGGGGAGCCAGTGCAGGTTGTAAAGGATGGGGGTGATGTGTTCATGGGTGTGAGTGAGGAGGCGGGCGGCGGAGTTCTGGATATACTGAAGTTTATTGAGGAGGGTGGATGGTGAACCGTAGAGGATTATTCTTCAACTATTAAACAGGAAACGCTCCTTTTATTGACGCCGCTGAGCAGAGGCAGCACATTTTCTGCATTCTGACCTGAAGTGTGATGAGGAGCATATGGAAGGAGGTCGTGTTGTTATGAAACACAGATTACACCTACAGTCACATGACACCTGCTGTCAGCTGACACACCAGAACACAAACCTTTAACAGCAGAGACGTCGTTACGCAACAAGCGACTGAACTCTTAAAGAGTCTCTTACACTCAACTCTGAAGTACTTTTCTTCTTCTTCTGTGCTTCACTGGAGCAGGAGGACTCATGTACAGAAAATTCAACCAATCATAGACTCACAAAGTCTGAGCCAAAGTTATTTTAGTTTTGCATTTTTCTTTAGTTTTTATTTTTTGTTTCCAATCTCAGTTTTGTTTTCATGAATTGTTGAGGCGAGTCTTCCAGTTTTTATTAGTTTCAGTTAGGTCTGGGTAGTTAGTTATGAATTTAGATGAAACCACAGTATGTCAAGGGTGTGAAAAATACCAATACAGCAATATATGCAAAACAAAAACGTGCAAAAACAGTAGCAATAAGAATACGTTTGAGGGGGCAAAAGCTGCAAAAAAAATGAGTAAAAATGCTTGAAAATTGAGAGAAAACTTGGAAAATAGTGAGAAAGGAGCAAAAAATGTTTCAAAAGTAGTAGAAAAGGAGTATAAACTGACTAAAATGGGAAACAAGAAGTCCCAAGCAAGAAAGTATTGAGAGCATAGAAATAAAATACTTTTAGAAAACCTGATATTTCTGTTTAAAATCTCCTTTTCATTGATCTTATGTAATATTCTAATTTTCTGAGACACTGAATTTTGTATTTCATTATCTATAAGCCATTATCATCAACATTTCCAGAAATAATTCATTATATGGGTCAATAACGTGACGTCCCTTTTTTTGTGTCTGAGTGCAATATTTCCTTCCATCATGAATTGAGTATTTCATCACATGTATTTCTTTATTCTATGAAACCTGTGTTATTTGAACACATCTTTAAACTATTAAAATATAACATGTTTTTTTTGTGTTTTGGTTCCTCAAACCCCCAAAATGTCAGGTGGTGCAACCGTCCTGACAAGTATCCACAGTAATTAAACTCTAAAAATTGAATGTCAGTTATTGTAAATGGAAATTAAAAATACAGTGGCATTATTTTATGCTTGAACCTTTTTAAATAAAACATTCTTTGCAAATAAAAAGAATTTTAAAGCTGTTGAGAAATTTAAAAAACTTTTGTCCCGTAATTTTCACCTTGTCAAATGTCAGGGTGGTGCAACTGTAACATTAGACTTTTATTTTAAAGTGAAGAGAATAAAACAGGAAACAGGAAACTGCATCAGCCAGAGGAGCCCAAATGACATTTGTGACCAAGTGGAAAAGTTTGTAGATTTCTCTGAAATACTGATAAAAAAGGTTTTTTCACTTCATTGGTGACTGGAACAATTTCCATGTCAGGTGGTACAACCAATGTAATAATGTGAAATGTTATTTTAACATCAAATTATTTATCTTATTCACAAATAAAACAAATGAAACACAAAAAATGAAAATGTATGAGTCACTACAGACACTTGAGAGATACTTGCCGATAATTTCACATAGAAAAAATAACAGGAACATATAAATATATTTTCATATATTTGGTTGCACCACCTGACATTTTTGGGTGCTCAAATTAAAAATACTAAAAAATAATGAACCTAAAAACTTTGAAATGTTGGTCAACTACTGAAATCTGTTAGAAAACATAATTCTTCTCTTAGAAATATGTTTTTATCCATTTTCAAAGAACTTTTAAAAATACGTTTTTAGACCCTCTTTTTGTCATTGATCCAAATATAAAATGAGTGTATATAATATCTGGGTTTCACTATTTGAAATAGTGACCAAAAATGTTCAAATTTTTGATGATATTCAATTTTTTTTTACTGTCTGCTTGTGCAAACAGAGTTTCTCTTGTGGTGTTTTCTTTCCTTCTGTCCTTCTTTTCTCCTTCATGTTTATGTTTTTCTTATTTCTTACTTATCAAAACGCGAATGAAAAACAAAGATCATCCCATTCAATGTAGTATTTATCAAATATGGTGCTCTTAGTTATAAGGAGTAATTTGTTGCTTGTGTTATTCTAGCAACACATAAGATGGGAAAACTTAAAATAATTGCAATTAGATAAATTTAAAGCCTTACTCTGACCTGCACAAAGAGTGTGATTTAATATTTGCAGAGGAGTGAGAGGCACAATAAAACAGGAAAGTATCATCATATCTTTATCGTGCATCTGCACTTTTATTATCTTATAAACCTGATAAGGCTCAGACACATTTATGAGGCAGAAAATAGGTCACTGGGCTACATTAAACTTTAAAGCAGCATTTCGACATTTCCGACCTGAATGTCTCAACCTGATGATGTGAAAAGAGCAAAACCTTCAGCACAGAAACAGTAAAACAGAGAAGCAGCTTAAGTGTGAAGTAACCTGATCGTTACTCAGAGGAGAAGGTTTGTTGTCGTACCTGTTTGACATCTTTAGCCTCTGGTGGCGTGTCGGGCATCTGTGTGGCTAACATGGCATCTCCTGGGAAGGTTTACTCCCACATGGCAAACTGGGACAAAAACACACCTTTAGAGACACAGTCAAACGAGTATCAAAGTATCTAATAACTCTAACTATCCCTCGCTTCCCTGTTTAAACAACTTTAGATGACAACTTGTGCAAGTCTGAGCGTCTTAAATGACACGCGAGACATGTGATGATAAGGAAACAGCCTTTTCCCCTTCCTGTCCTCTCCCTTTGTGCATATTTGAAGCCGAGCTATCGTGACATTTTCCATCACAAGACAGCAGTAGTGTGTGTGTGACATATCTGAAATTTCATGGTTTCTCTGAGTAACCACTTTGAAGCGGAGTCATGTGAGATGTTGATTTAAGAGGTCGTCTGCAGGGAAGTGGCTTCAGAGTTTAACTTCCCCAATCAGACGCACAGAAAACAAATCAGGACTCCAAAAAAAAAAGTGCCGCTCCACTCTGACATAATCACAACAAGATAAGATAATACCACTAATACTGAGCTTCTGATATAAATAAGTGTTTTTATCAGCTCCAGGAATGCAGCTACGAACCTTTCAGGATGGATTTAGTGGTTTGTTAGAGTGACATGGCACTTTTTAGAGGAATGAAACAACAGTTTGACCAGTTCTTGTTCCTATAACCTTTAAAATGAGCTGCTGATTTCAGTTTCTCTGCTTTTACACAATTCTTAAGTTATAAACGACATATTGTGCATTGATTTCTCTGCAAACTCACTTATAAACTTTACCTTATGCACCTAATGCATGGCTTTTATTGATGCTAAATTTTCTACCAACTGCTTAATAATACAGTTAAATTAAAATATAAAGCTGGAGAATCTTTTCCCACTTTAATGAGTCAAGAAACTAACATTTAAATCTGAATTTTAAGCAGAAAAATTGGGTTTGGAGTCAATTTTGTTATGAGAACATTCATTTTGGATTTATTCTGCAGACTGGTGTGTAACTCCAGTTCTTGTGTAATGCATGAGCTGCAGAAAAAAGCATTAAAACTGTGAGTTAAAGCTCAATTTTTGGCTCTTTTTGCATCAATATCATTACAGTAAATACAGGAATCACTTGACAATTTGTTGCACTTGTTTGTCAGACTGAACCCAAAATGTGCCAAACGCTTCAGAATTATAAATCACGGTTTTCTTATCTATTTAGAGACATAATATCTGTTGCATAAATAGGTTTTGTGTCTTTGTTTACATCATATTTCAGACACTTGTGTCAAAGAAACTGAATGTTAGCCTCTGATTTGGGCGGATAAAAACAATAATAATCAAATGACAGGTTGTGACAGTTAGACACAACATATTTAGAGTCATAAAAAGCATAAAAACAGACTTATTCGATTTAAAATGACAGTTATAAGAGTGTAAAATGATTAAACTTGACATTTAAAAGCTTCGAGTGTGAACTGGCCCTTTAGCCACAGCTACTTAGCTTCTTACCGAAAAATCAGGATTTCTGTCCATTAGCGTCAAAACAAACGTTACCTCCGCATAAAAATTAAACCTAAACATTCATGAAGTTTATCCGAACAGTCACACTCCATTTCTTTAGTCAAAATTTTAAAAAAAATCATAAAAAACAGCTTTAAATGAGACCGAGTCCTCGAGATGTGAAGCGTTATCCTGCTGAGGTGTGATGCATCATGGGAGGTTTGCTGGAGTGTTGCCTTCAGGGACTGACAGAAAAACAGACAAAAGGAAACATACGAAGAAATAAGTGTAAAACGATTTTCGCAGGTAAAAGTATAAGAAATAAAAATGGAAAAGTTGTTTTGTTGAGAGTTTTTTGGGGCATACTAAGTCTAAAAAGTCAAAACAATGAAAAAAAGTCTAAGTTTTCAAAAAAAAAAAAAATTATAGTCAAAATTTCGAGATAAAGTTGAAACTATGAGATTAAAAAAAAGCAGAACTATGAGATAATTAATGGAGAAATAAGTCAAAATTTTTCATGAAAAAGTCAAAATAGTTTGATAAAAGTCCAAATTTTTAGATATAAAGACAAAATTTTGAGATGAGACTGATATTCTGAGATGTACGGAAGAGGATTAGGGCCACTGAGAAAAAAAAAAATTCCAAAAAAAAAAGAGTCAGAATTCTGAGAAAAAAGTCAGAATTCTGACTTTTTTCTCAGAATTCTGACTTTTTTTATTTATTTATTTATTTATTTTTCTCAGTGGCCCTAATCCTCTTCCGTAGAATTCTGACTTTTTTCTCAGAATTCTGACTTTTTTTTTTTTTTGGAATTTTTTTTTTCTCAGTGGCCCTAATCCTCTTCCGTAGTGATGAGACAAGCAAAATTATGATTTGTTTAAGTCATAGAATTAGGTAATTAAATCAAAATTATGAGATAATTAAGTCAAAATAAAGTGCGAAAAGGCAACGTTTTCTGGAAAAAGTCAAAATAATATTATCACAGTCACATTTTACAGATAAGAAATATGAATAAGGACACTTTTTAAAATAAATAGTCAAAATATTTTGGAAGATTCAGTCAAAATTTCAAGGTAATGAAGTGCAGTTTTGGGATTTTAATGTCAGAATAATGTGAAAAAAAATCTAATTTCAAAAAAAAAAAAAAAAGAAAAGAAGATGGAAGCCAAAATTTGAGTTGAAATGTTGATTTTTTTTTCTCATTGATTTTAGTTTTCATCACAGGATTTCGACCTTATATGGGTCAAAAAAAGTCTTAACAAATCTGTTTTCTATTTTTATACATTCAACTAGCAGAAGTAAGCGTCTTTAAAAAAAATAAATTGATCAATTAATAAAAAGACACTTATAGGAGTTAAATACTTCGTTAACACCCTCATGATTGTCTTTAATCAATATTACACTCAACTAGTTTTATTTATTTAATACAACACACAAAGGCCTGTACATTGCTTTGTTGAGTCAGATAATAATAATAACAGTAATTTAAAAAGCTTCCATCGTTCATTAAAAAAAGCATCTGATGCGTTTAAACCACACATATGATAAAACATCCCGACTTTGAGCAGCTTGATTGTTTTCACATTAAACTGACAAGAATCTGAGGTAGCGGGTGTAGTAGTCTCTGTAGTTTCCGAGCAGTCCCTGAAGGCCTCGCATCCTTCCATGCGTGTTGATGTTGATGTTACTTCAGCTGACACGTGAGAACTTCATGTTCCCTGTTCCTGTTCAAGTGACAGCAAAGTTTAAATGAGTTTACACGGAGCATCAACATTTTTTAAACACTTTATCAGCTCTGAGAGAATAAAACTCAACTTTGATTGAACTTTGTAATTTAAAAAAAAAGGAAATCAAAACACGAACAAAGATTTTCTGCGACTAAATTCACTTCATGTGGACATGAGTGAGTTTAAAATCCTCCTCTTTCCGTTTAAGATGGAGAGGATTACCTTTACTTTGAGATTGAAACAGGAAATTATTTGAATAGATGGGTAAGATGGATAAGGTTTGTCGCGCCAATACGACCATCATTTGTCTGAAATTGATTTGTGTCCCCCTTTTTATTTATTTATTTATTTATTTATTTATTTATTTATTTTTAATTATTTTTTATTTCTGGAGGGGTTTGGTCTTTGTAAAATTTTAAGAATTTAAATTAAAAAAAAAAGTTGAATTTTATTTTACTTGGAATAAGTGGCTTGAATTTATTACCCCATTAAGAGAAGACTTTGTATGACTCCACCATGGTTTGTGCCCCTTTACTCCCCCAAATGACACAATTTTAATGTAAAATCCCTTTCTTTCTTTTGTTCCTTGTTTGGTTTCTTGTGTGAGAGGTAGAATAGAATAGAATAGAATAGAGTAGAAGTTTATTGTCTGACACAAAGGTGACAGAAATTCATCTTATGACAGGCCTCAGTTGCATCAAAGACACACATTCACACATTCCCCATCACACTTGTACACACATACATAACAATAACTTTAGAAGACCAGAGTAAAAAATACACATAGTAAAAAAAAAAACAAAAAAAAGTGACATATGTGATGACATATGTGGATGTTAAATGAATATTTTGAATGTAAACAGAGATAATGAATGTGTACAAAATTTTGTGAGAAAGGTCAGAGAAGAAGATGTGTAAAATTCTACATATGTGTAATATATCAAAAACTGGAAAAGTACTGTGGAAAATAAATGTTTAATTGTATGTCAAAGAAATGATCTTTTTGGTCAAAAAATAAAGAATTACAAAAAAAAAAAAATCCTCTCCTTTCCATCCAATAAAAGCTAATCTAATCTTTTATTTCACCAGTGAAGTTTCAGATGATGAAAACAAAAGAAGCAAAGTTACAAAAGAACAATAAACCAAATTATTACTTTACAGATAAAAAACAACAACAACACATCTTAACAGTGTAATTCTTCTCTTTATAATCTTTAATCTGGTGGAAAATGAAATGTAACAGCACCATAAAGTGTGTGAAGTTTCCCCTCCAATAAAAACAGTTTTACCTTTGTCTCTCCTTTGACTGCAGCGGTTATTCGTCAGAAACGTCATGACGTCACGACGTTTTCGCACTCGGTCACGTAGCGCAGGCCGCAGTTTGCTGCTTCCACTTTCTCTTCAATGAGAAACTTTCCTTTTTGATTGTGTGGTCTGCAGACTCAGGACTGTGATGAATGTGGTTTACACTTTAAATCATGAGAAAATTCAAACTTTGATTTAAAATAAAACATAAATAAAGTGACTCAAACAAAGTGGGAAAAGAAATTAATGCCTTAATTCTCATTGCACAGGAAGATTTCATCTTAAATTAATAAAAGGAGGAAAATTATTTAACTAAAAATGTTGGAAAACTACGACAGAATATATGGGCCAAGTTAAAATGAATAAATAAAAATAATAAAATAAAATAAAAAACAGTGAATTTTCAAGAAATAAATGGTAAATTGAAAATAAATCAATTGATTTAGACTCAAAAAATTATCATTAAATCTATGACTTAATCCTCGCAAAATTTTCATCACTGATTTTGAACATTATTTATTTTATCCTCACAGTTATATGACTTTTTCTTGGATATAATACGAATTTATTTTCGTGTATTGACAGCTTTATTCTCTTAAATCTATGACTTTGTCCATGACTTAATTCCAGTAAATTGACAACCTTATTCTCTTAAATCTATGATTTTATTCTCCCACATAAATGACTTTATCCTTCTAACTCTTTTGACTTCATTCTCGTAAATTAACAAAAAAATTCTTGTAAAACTAATGACTTAATTCTCGTATATTTAAGAGTTAAAAATTGCATATCTATATTTCTAATGCATTACATTATAAAATTGTAATACAAATTTTATAAATATGATCAAATATTAGAATATTGGCAATTATGAGGTCTTAATTCTCAAATGAAATCTGTAAATTTGCAACAAGCTGCATTTTATTTTGAAATCAGAGTCATATTTCGTGGTACCCAACTGATTTGCCGTTTAATTTAGTAGTTATTTTAATCCTATCACATGATTTGCAGCTGTGTATTACAGTGCAAGAATGTTATAACACTATATCTTGGTATTGCATTGTAATTTACTTTATTTTATTTTATTTTATTTTATTAATGTGTCATGAGTTTATAAGACAGAAAAATCATTGCAGTGTCTCAAACAAAAAGATGTATTTATGATTAATTTTAGATATTGATTTTGGTCCCAGAAAATAAATGATAATTATTTTATTAATTTTATTAATTTATTATTATTTTTTAATTATTTTATTTTAAACGCAATTTTAAAACCGAACAGAAATCGAAATTAACTTCAAATAATTCAAATAGGCTTTGATACCCTTTGTTTATTAATTAATTTATTTTTTACAGTACAATATATTTCATTTTAGTTAACTTTTTTGCCTGTTTAAGTGTGTTCCCACGAGTTTTTTTTTCTTTAAGAATGTTATTACACTATAGCTTTGTGATTTATTGTGATTTATTTTATTTTGTTAACGTGTCATTGGTTCATAGAACAGCATAAATATCGCTGCAGTATTTCACACACAAAAATATAAAATTAAATCAAATCAAATTTAAAAAAAAAAAGAAAAAAGATACAGATTTGCCTGATCTTATCTCAGCTCTTAAAGCCTGATCTTAATTTTCCAAATATTTAAAACAGTTTAATATAAAGATATGAGCCTATTTCCCACTATAACAAACATTTTATATTTGGGTTTAAGCTCCGTGACGCAGCGTTTGTGTGACGTCAGTTTTCGGTGCAGCTGGATCAGTAATTATCCGACATTAAAGCGTGATGTTGTCTAAACTTCGTGAGTTTTTTATCGTGGGAAAAAAGTTTGATTTGTGCCTGTTTGAAGCCGAAATGTGTGAGAAAGAGCTGCTGTGTGTTGAGGTCTCTGGTGCAGCCGCAGCTCTTCTTCTTCTCCGGTTCTTCCCCTCAGGTATAAACTGGAAAATGAAATAGGTGCAGCTTTGTGCTCCAGTATAAATGAAGCTGCTCTGCTCTGACACAACATCACAAACATCTCAATCTGATCCACACTCAGAGAGAAAAAAAAAAGCTTTAACCTGGTTGAAGATGCTGTGCAGGACTGTGATGAGTGTGTGTGTGTCGGTGTGTGTGTTGGTGTGTGTGTTGAGTTCAGGTTCGGCGCTGAGCTGCAGGTGGATGGATCATAAATTCAGAGAGTTCAGTCAAAACTGTTTGGATCAGCTGGACACGATGGTGAGAGAGTTTCACATCAGACTTTTTCATGATTTTATTATTTTTACTGTGACTTTAATTCAACATGTGTGTGTGTTAGAGCTGAACTATTTACAAAAATAATCTGATTATTATTTCTTATATTGCAACTGGGATTATTTCTAGGTTTCCATCTTATATATTTTTAAACAAACATGTTGTAGAACATGAACATTTACATTAATTACAGCACAACAACAATCTGCTTTTTCTCCATTTTAGTTACTTTTCACTTCTTTTTTGCAACTTTTAGACCATTTGTTGACACTTTCTCACTATTTTCAAGGTTCACAACCAATTTTCCTTGCCAGCTTTAACTATATTTTGTCACTTTTAGACCATTTTTTTGTAACAAACTGACTGTTTCTCAACTTTAAACCCAACTTTCTTGCCATTTTNATTAAAATGCCAGTTTTTCTTAACCTTGACCATTTTTGCCACTTTTCACTGTTTTCCATCACTTTTTTTTCTCCATTTTTGCTTCTTTCTGAAATTTTTTAGCTCTCTCGACAATTTTTTGTTGCTTTTATTGCTACTTTTTCCAGTATTTCCAGGTTTAACTCAATTTAAATGCCAATTTTTGTTGCTTTTTTGGCAACTTTTACCACCTTAAAGTTAGTTTTATTGCTACTCTTTGCTGTTTTGCCTCTTTTTACCACTTAGATTGTTTCTTTTGTAAAGGTAGTTTTTAACAGTTTGGTTGAGTAACTCTGGTGTAGAACAGAAAACATCTGCTGTAAAAACTGTATCTGATATTTTGACACATTTCAGGTTATAGAAATGTTTCACTGTCTGTGATTAGAATATTGTAACAGGACATTTTGTGATTTAATCTTCATGTGTTGATGTTGATGTGTGTGTGTGTTTCAGGCCAGTAACAGCACCAACAGCACTGAGGGGGGGGCTGAGGGGGGGCAGACTGTGACCTTCCCTCATGATCTGTACATCCAGGCCTCCACAGCAGCAGTGAGTCTCCCTCTCTTCATGTTTCTGCTTCTTTAAAAAGCTCTAAACTCTTTGTGTCTTTCTGCTGGAACAGAGGAAACTTCATGAATGTGTCGATGGATTCTCTCTCTTTCTGCTCTCTGACCTCACAAACATCATCCTCTTTCTCCTCTTTCTCCTCAGGCTGCAGATAAAGTCACTTTCACAGTCCAGGTCCTGGATGAGACCATGAGCCTGTTCAGGCACAACCACAGCAGTGCATCATGGGAGGAGAAGACAGCAGACAACTTCCTGAGCGTGGTGAAGCGTCAGGCTGACGGCCTTCGCTCCTGTGTAAGAATCCAGCGTCTTTCTGTGTTTGTGAGGTTTTGTGGAGTCCTGATAAACGCAGCAGGTCATGAGGTCGTGGCTCAGACGCTCAGAAAGATTCGTCCCAACACGAGAACGTGACGTTTACCATCTTTGTTCTTCAGATCCAGAGTCACGGACACAAGAAGCAGAACAAGAAGCTGAACATGAGCTTCAAGAGACTCAGCAACCTGCTCCAACAGAAGGTAAACACACCTGTTCATTTCTGTGTGTGTGTGTGTGTGTGTGTGTGTGTGTGTGTGTGTGTGTTTCTGATGATGATCTGTGCTCAGACTCAGGGAGCTGAAGTTTGGGAGCTGATCAGGAAGGAAATCAAAACTCACCTGATGAGAGTCGACCAGCTGATTTCATCTCTGCTCAACAACAACTGAAACATCTCACCTGTCGCCTTCACACACCTCTGAATTTATCTCTTTATTTATTTATTATCTATTTATCTATGTGCTCTGCTCTTTTACACTCTTTTATTTATTGATTAGTTATTTTAAAACCCAGTCTGTATTTTTATGAAGACATTCTGCTGACTCAAATGAAGATTATGATGTGTTAATTTATCATATTATTTATTTATTTAACTGTTTATTTATCTGATCATGAAGTTATTTCTGTCGTACTTTCATTAGAACACATGAAAAATGTCAATTTTTACATTTGCATCACCAGAAAATATTAGTTCTGTCCATTTATCTGTTAATTTATTTATTTATCTATTTATTAAAATCATATGTTTATTGATTGGTAGAACAAATTAAGACTATTATGTGCTAATTTATTATTTTCCATTTAGTGTTTCTGAATATTTATGTATTTATTGAACTGTTACTCCATCGAATCATTAAGTTATTTCTGTATTTATCTTATTTAAACATGAAAAAAATGTCTATTTCTGCATTTGCATTATAAGAAAATTGCTCTATTTTTGAGACAATAAAAGTATTTTTGTATCCAGCAAAAATAAAATGTGTTTGTAGTTTTTAATCCTATTTTTCCAACCTTTGTCTGACCAACATTTAATGTAAAAAAGCTAAATAATAATAATAATAATAATAATAATAATAATAATAATAATAATAATAATAATAATAATAATAATAAAATGAGGGTCAATTAAAAAATTTCGTCTTGTAACAAACAAACAACAAACAAACATTTAACTGTTTTTCCATCTAATAATGAAGTTATTTCTGTATTTATCTCACTAGAAGATAAAAAAAAGCCTATTTTTATATTCACATTACTGGAAAATAATCTTTTTTTCAAGACAATAAAAGTATTTTTGTATTGAGCAAAAATCTGATGTGCTTGCAGTTTTTAAATCTATTTTTCAACCTTTGTCGGGAAAAAACTTAATATAAAAAAAGTCAAAAATGAGGGTAATTTTAACATTTTTCATCTAAAAAAACAATGTTTTCTGCTCAAGGCAAGAAAAATGGATAATTATCGGAAAAAAAATGTCAAAACTTCCATGTCACATAAACTAAATAGACAGTAAATGTATATATAGGGCGTTTAGCCATTTTTTTGCATCCAGTTTTTCTGTTTTTTTAACATCTGTTTATTTTTTATCTATATTCTCTTCTGTTTTCACACTATTTTTTTATTGATTGGTGATTTTATAATCCAGCGTGTAATTTTTATAGAGAATCTGATGACTCAGATTAAGATAATGGTGTGTTAATTCAAAATATTACATTTAATATTTCTATTTATTCATTTATCTGACTGTTCACATCTTTATCAGGAAGTTCTCTCTGTATGTATCTCATTAGAAAATATGAAATAATGTCCATTTTTATATTTGCATTATCAAAAAATGACAAAAAATATTTCTGTGCCGAGCAAATTCGAGTTATAAAATGTCAGAATTGTTCAAAGTTTTCATGATAAATCAAACAAAAACAGGTTTTTTATATTTATTTTGACTTTGATACAAACAAAACCCGTTAAAAAAAACAACAAATAAAATATATTTTTTAATCCTCCTCTATCTCAAAGAGGTACTGAGTTAAAAATCAGTTCAAATTTTTTAACAAGCAGGGATTGAGTTATTTTTTTTTTGCTTAATGTTTGATCAAACATGTTAAATCTCTCAGTTTTCTTGTAGTTGCAGCTCTAAACGTCAAACTTTCATCGAGCCACAGTCACGTCTCAGACTCTGCTGCAAACTGAGTCTGAAAAAGCACCAAAAACATCAAACAAACATTAAAGCGTGTGCGTGCGATCAACAAACTATTTACAGGAAGAAGAAGAAGAAGATGCAGACGTCTGCTCTGACCAATCTTCACATCGTGTTTGGTGTTTTTTTTTTAAAAGTCACAAACTTGTGAAAAGTGAAAAAAGTTGTAGATGTTTGGAGAAAGTCAGTCTCACTCCCATGGGGCCTCAGCTCCATCAGCCTGCGCGTATACGGACAGTTCCTCGTACAGGTCGCCGCCAACGCCACCGCACGTCTCGATCGCCAAACCCTGAGAAAGAAAGAGAACTTTCCTGATCATCTTTGCATCTTTTCTCCCTCGTAAAAATATCAGATATGTCACATAAGAAGTCCCCAAAAAGTGTAAAATATCTCATTCTTTTTTCCTTCTCTTAATGTGTGTATGTAGATATGTATGAAAATGGTAGTCTAGTTGTATGGAGATATGTATGGATGTATATGTACTAAGTTTGTTTAAATCCTTCTCAGTTTGTTCTCCATTCAATTTCATACTTAATACACCATACATACTATGTGTACAATGATATTTGAATCCATTGCCCCCCCCTTTTTATTTTCTATTATTATTATTATCATTATTATTATTATTATTACTTTTATGTTTTTGTCTTTTTTAAAATTTTTTATTCAACTGTTATTACTTATCTATTTATTTTCATTTATTTATTATTTTCCTCGCTCTGAATTATTTATTTATACCCCTCTTTTTTTTTTTTTTTTTTAAACTGTGCTTCTCCCTTTCCTAACTTTGTTAAAATGTTTAAATATAATGATAAATATAAAAATGGAATCCATAACAGAAATTGTAAAAGGAGACATGAATGTATATTTAAAATGTATGCAATATTTTTTTTTCTCAATAAAAACATATTTGACTAAAAATATCTCATTTTTACGGCTTAAAAGGTCATTTAAAAAGATTAAAAAAAACCTCACTGTGTTTTTTTTTAATGCTGTGTGAGCACTTTCGGTGAATATAAGAGCAACAAACTTGTTTGAGAATGAAGAAGAGAAACTTTGGTTGCTTTGGTCTCGTCATGGAATCATCAAATGTTTCTGACCTTTCTTTTACCTCGAAGTTATTTTAGGAGATGTTTGCAGAAAAAAATTCAACAGCTTGGAAATGTAGAAAAAGAAAGATCATCGCACAAACACCAGCGTTAAAAACAAACTGAGGAAGCTTCTGCAAACTTTATGAGTCAGTAAATGAAAGAAAGTGTTGCACGCCGACTGACAGAGAACGATAAAACTGTGGTTTCAAGCTCCGTTAACCATCCGTGAGCCCGATCACTAAACATGTAACATGCAAAAATAAACGCACATGAATCACAAAGTCTGAAATGAACAGAGACGTCGTCACAAACCTCGTAGATGTGATCTGTCTCTGGCTCCTCGTATTCGCTGTCTTTCGGCAGCAGCTGGGAAAAAAAACAGAGACAGAAGTAATCTTTGACAAATCAGAAATAACAACTGAAATAAACTCAATATAAAAATAAAGTAGAATAAAATACATAGAAAATAAAATGTTTTCTGTCACAACCTTTTAGGAGCTTCAATATCAAAACAAATAACTATGTTTATATTTAGTTTTTCTGTAAAATTGGGCATAAAGTGGGAATTGAAAGATTGAAGTCAGAATTAAGACAAATCAGATATTTAAAAATAAATAAGCAATAATAATAAAAAAAATCCTGTATAAAAATATTACTCTAATTTTTTATCCCATTGACTAATTTTTGTAATTAAGACATTTTCTGGATGTGACAGTAAAATTTGGCTCGAGTTAAAAAAAAATTTGAGCAATTTTTTTTTAACATGTATTTATTCTATATGTATATGTATGTGTATGTGTAAATGCATGTGTATGTATATGTCTATATTTTTTGTATATGCATGTGTACTTGTATATGTATATGAATATATTTATACGTAATCTCTGAGTTTTCCCCTCTCACCAGCTCTCGTTGCCGTAGAAACAGAGCAGCGACACACACAGCCAGTAGGAGGCCCTGGAAGATGATGAGCCCGTCTTTCACGTTGGTTCTGTACTTGGCGTCGGTCAGAGTGATGTTTCCTGTGAGAGAAAACGTTTTTAGAAAGAAGATTAAAACTGGAGTCATGGTTTTGTATCTGTAGCAGAAAAACACGTTTGTGTGACTCACTGGCGACTTCAATCCAAGTCCCCGGTCCCTGTTTCCCTCCTGCCTTACAGATGTAGAGTCCGCTGTCCGTCACCCTCAGTTTCCTCATTCCCAGGGATCTTTCGCTGATCTCTATGTCGGTCCTCTTACCTGGGAGGGGTTCGAGAGCTTTGCTGTACCTGGGGGACCAGTACCAGCTCCAGTTTGAGTTCGTCTCTGAGGTGGACAAGCAGGAAATGATCACAGCGCCTCCTGTTCTCGCTCCGTAGAAACGAGGCCTCTGGATGATCTGCACCTCCTGGTTTTTAGCCTCTGAGGAGAGAAAACGAGGCCAAAATCAACCAGGGAAAGTCTTTTTTTTAATAAAAATAAAGCACAAAATCAAACTTTACTGTTGGGCCGAGCAATTAATCACAAATTAGATTAAATCCTGTTACAATATTCTAATCACAGGCAGTAAAATATTTCTTTAACCTGAAATGTGTCAAAATATCAGCTACAGTTTTTGCAGCAGATGTTTTCTGTTCAACACCAGAGTTACTCAACTATACTGTTAAAAACTACCTTTACAAAAGAAACAATACAAGTGGTAAAAAGAGGCAAAAACAGCAAAGAGTAACAATCAAACTTAGTTTGAGGTAGTAAAAGTGGCATTTAAGTTGGGATAAAACCTGGAAATCCTCAAAAAGTAGCAAAAAATGGCCCATAAGTGGCAAAACCCCCCAAAGATTGGCAATAAAAATTTTGGAGGGAACTTTAAAAAGCTCAGAAAGTAGCAAAAATGATGAAAAAGTGTCAAAAAAAAAAGTGACAAGTGGTCAAAAATGGTCAAAGTCAACAAAAATAGCAAAAAAAAGTTGGGATTAAACCCGGGAAATGGTCAGTTTGTTGCAACAAATGGTCCAAAAGTGGCAAAAATAGAGAATATAAAGCATCAAAAATGGGCAAAAATTGAGAGTGAACTTGGAAAATAGTAAGAGAATAAAAAAACTGTCCAAAAGTGACAAAAATGGACAAAAAAAAAAAACCCAAAGAAAAGCAAGAATGAAATTTGGAGGAAACTTTAAGAAATCCAGAAAGTAGCAAAAATGGTGAAAAAGTGCCAAAAAGCACTGAAAAGTGTTCAAAAATGGCCAAACAATTGGGATTAAGACTGGATAATAGTCAGTTTGTTGCAAAAATAGTCCAAAAGTTGCAAAAATAGTGAGAAAGCATCAAAAATGGTCCAAAAGTGGCAAAAAAAAAGTGATTAGTGACAAAAATGGACAAAAAAACCATAAAGATTAGCAAAACATTTTTTGGAGGAAACTTTATAAAATCTAGAAAGTAGTAAAAATTGTGAAAAAGTGCCAAAAAGCAGTGAAAAGTGTTCAAAAATGGCAAAAGTTGGGATTAAAACAGTAAAAAAGTCAGTTTGTCGCAATAAAATGGTCCAAAAGTGACAAAATAAGAAAGATATAAGCATCAAAAATTGGCAAGAAAATTGAGAATGAACTTGGAAAATAGTGAGAAAGTATTAAAAATGTTCCAAAAGTGGCAAAAAAAAAGTGAAAA
Organism: Thalassoma bifasciatum; assembly: GCA_008086565.1. Taxonomy (NCBI): domain Eukaryota; kingdom Metazoa; phylum Chordata; class Actinopteri; order Labriformes; family Labridae; genus Thalassoma; species Thalassoma bifasciatum. The sequence goes on from RPOG01001303.1 coordinate 21,466, forward strand.
GTGACTAAAATGTAAAAAATCAGTCCCCGTTGTTGTGGTAGTGTGTTGTTGTTGACGTTATTCTGTAATTATTGTAACTGTTCATATAATGTGTTTGTTTAAAAACATATAAGATTGGAACGCAGAAATTATTGCACAAAAATTTGCAAATGCAACACTGGAAATAATAATCACAATTAGATTATCTTTGGTTGGTTCGTCACTGTTAGGAGATAAAAATCCTTTCAATGCAAAATTATTGGAGCTTTTCGGTCTCAGCTTTGCAGTAAATGTAGAAAGTGACAGATATTTTCAAAGCTGCATCAATCCAAGGGAATTTCCTTTTTCTTAAAGCTGCAAAAATATTCACCCTGACAGTCAGTTTATAACATTTTCTTCCACTTATTAACAGTATCTCAGACTTAACATCAGTCACATAAACATCATCAGTTGTTGTCGACTTCCTCTTTCTCCACAGATGGTCAGGAAGTCGGACTAGAAACAAAAATATCATGCAAAACACCTGCACTATCACTAACAGCAGCAACATTTACACTTAAATAACTGCATCAACACTTACTGCAGCGTTCAATAACTTTTAGTGAAGTTATTATATTCCAGTTTGCACCACTACAGAAGCAAAAACTGTTTTTGTATCATTTTTATCTTTTATGAAATCAATCACTCTGTTTGAGTTTATATTTACCTGAAGTGTTGATTAAAGCAAACCCGCAGAATCCAGCCAGTAGAAACCAGTGCATGATGGGACGGAGAAATCAACAGTTTCTGAGGTTTAAGTTTCTGGATTCTCTCAGAGGGTCGAGGTCGTTGTGAGCGTTGAGAAGAAGCGTCTGCAGTTGTTGGCGTTGCTGTCGTTCCTCCTCTTCTTCTGTCATTCAAATCAGGAGGAAAGAGCAGAAATAACAGAGCAGCCCACGACTTCAACATCAGGAACTGCTTTGACTTTATATAGATTTTTAAATTTTTAGGTATAAATCACCTGGTTACACTTGGAAAACACACGGCTGAAAGAAAGTTAAAGCTGCAAACGCTCAAAAAAGCTGAGTCACTCTGCAAAAATTGAAACACGAGCAAGTTTTTACGTCTTATTTTACTGCACCGCCTTTTTTGCTTTTATTCTTATGGTGATAGATAAAATGTGGAATTGTTCATAGTTTTTGATTTTGGGACACATTCCACGACCCCCTGTCAATGTCTCCCGACCCCTACTTTGGAAACCACTGCTCTACATCACAATTCATGATGTCGACTTTTCTGTAAAACGCCTGCAGACTGTCCTGATTTGTTTTTGACGTCTGATCAAGAAAGACTCCAATTTCTGTTTAACACAGAGAGAGTTTCAACTTGCACGATTTGTTCAGAATGCTTTTCAGCTGCGCAAGAGGACTCTTTATGTTCAATTTCTTTTTTTTTTTGTCTGTTTGTTTAACTAAAATTGCTGTCTAAGTGAATTTGTAAGGTTGATTGACCAACAGGCAACATTGTTTTGTATTTTATTTGTTTCTCTTTGATTGGTACCGTGTTGTGAGGCTCTCATCTTTGCTCAATTGTTCATTTTTGTTCATTAAATAAACTAAACTAAACTAATGTGTTTAGAGATACCTTGAAAGTGAATTACAGAGATCTACAATTCATTTGCAGACATCCATCATTAGTTATTAAATGCTAAAAACCAGGTTAATAGTTTTTTAGTTTAGCAGACTCTGGCTGCACAATGGCAGGTCCAGCAATGAGGTTATTTTTGGCTTCAAAATCCAATAACGGTGAAAAGCGGAGCCATGCTGTCCACTCTATGGTCTGAAATGACAATTGTGAATAAGTAGAATGTATTTGTGGATATCTGAAATGTTCTTTTTGACTACTACAGATATCTGCATTGCATATCCAGTGTAACTTTTAAATGTTAAAATCCCTTGTCATACCGGCTAAAGTGAACCCTTACACAGACTCTTACTCCTATAAATGCAAAAAAGTGCCTGCAGCCTGTTATTACATGTTTTTAGACGCTCAGAACTAGATCAGTTTTGGTCTATTTTAAGAAGAATGTAACTTTACAGCTGGAAAAACAAGAAAAAGAATCATGAAAAAACATGTCGTTACTTTTAGGTCTCAAAGTGATCGTATTTCTCTAAATATATTAGAGTGAGGTGAGATTTCTCAGCGAGCTCATGAAGCCGTCATGGACTGACCCAGACATGAAACTCTCAACCTACGTGAATCTGTAATTAGAATTAGAAGTGACCCCTTGACATTTCGGAAAGTTTTCTTATCTTTAACAGTTTTTTTTTTAACTATGTTAACACGAAATATTGAAGTTTCTGTGTGTGTGAAAAGTTTTTGAAGAAAAAAGACCTAACATTTTCAAGCTCAAGCTTCTCTAACAGGACGACTAATTGAGTTTGTGACTGTTTGAGGGAACAATATTTTTCACTGTTTTCTTCCATTTTATGAAACAAATATCAAAACTGTGAGTTTCTTCAGCTGAGCCAACATCCTGGGCGAAGCATGCGTGCAACCACAGAATTATGAAAATATCTCCACTCAACCTTGTACTTCTGCTAAGAGGTGGATTCATATTTTCATTCGATGTGTGGGCAAGTGAGCGCAAATAAAGTGGATGATGAAATCTTGCAACACAAGATTTGTTTGTCGTGATATCGACTAAATATATAGACACATTAATTTGCATTCACTTAAAGGTCGTATCAGTGACTTTTTAAAGACGTTTGCGGCTCTGATGTTGCACAAAAAGTTGCTCATGAGAAAGTTTTGTGCATTTATTTTCTTCATGAAAAGTTCAGTTGTCCTACCTGAAGCTGCAGGATGACTACACACGCCCTTGATCCAGCGCTTGGTCTCTGCTTCTCTCTGATTGGACGACCTCGTGGTCTGCAGGAAAAAGAAATCATTCTGTTTTGGTCATAAGAACTGTACAAACAGAGTGAGTTTACATCCAGTTCCCCACACGACCACTAGGGGGCCTCAGTGCCTTTACAGTAACACATGACTGATGACAGATTTCCCTACAAGAAGTGTTTTATTCTCACAATGTAAGTTTACAGTTTCAACAATAGCAAAATCATAAAAATGTACAATACAGAAGAAAAACATTGTATATACAGGCGAGGCTGACACGGCGTGTACCAGGCGAGCCCGGCGTTCGGCTCTCCCTCCATTAGAAATGTAAACAAAAGGAGGACACTGTCTTTGGGTTCAGTAAAACTACAGCAGTGTTTCATCTGCCGCTCACATCACAGACGTCTGGACAGGAATCACTGCTGTGCCGTGGCAGCAGGATAAGACAAAACGACCCAAAGTGGAGCTTTTAAAATCCTCCAGGGTCGATGTTGAAGCCGAACACATTAACGAGAAAAGACGCAACCCTCTAAGGTCTAAGGTAGAAAACAAACAAACTGGAAAACTGTAAAAGTGCTTCTGTTGTTCATGTTTTTATCGTCAGAGTAAGACATTTTAAATTAAGACTTACACAGCAGCAAATGAAGCAGTTTTTACAAGAGGACGGGTGTTTTTTTTTTTGTTTTTTTAAGGTGTGAGGTTACAGTTTAAACCAGCTTTGAAGCTCAGGTTTGATGGAGACGAGTCGAGCAGGAGAAAGAAAAAGAAACATCCACTACGATTAAAACTTCATCAAACTGAGGCCTTGTCCACATGTAGACGTGCATTTTCAAAAACAAATATCCTCCCTCATTTGTTTTTAATGTTTTTTTTACTTCAAACAGTAAAGTCGTGTTTTAAATAAATTCACGGGTTATGAAGCTACTTGGTCGTCGTTGGGGATCTTTGGGTAACTTTGCAGGATTTCCCAGAGACCAGGTGGGGCCTCATCTTTTTAGGGTTTTAGAACATGGCCACTCTACCTATAGTAGTAAATAGAAGAGGGAGGCCTGCATTTCCTTTCAGCAAATGCTGGATGCTGAAAATGCTGAGCCACAACCCTAATCCAAACATCTGAGTGACATGAACCAATTTTTTAACTCTGGATCTTCAAGGGACCTTCATCAGCTCCCACTGCTGAGCATTTCAGCATTTCAACATGATAATAAAGTCATATGTCAACATAATAAAGCCTAAGTCATATAAATCCAGATGAGGCTCTATGTTCATCGCCCAAACCCATTTTAAGACTTGGTGGATGATTGAAGAAATGATATTAAATGTTCTCAGGTTACAACAATGCTGTTCTTTATCCTCAATTTTATATTCATACAACAATATGTATGTATATAAAAGATTCCCTGACCTCTGACCTGAAGGGCAAAAATTAAAAACAGGCTACATTGGTTGGAAGCCCTTTTCTGTTCTTCTTTTTTATAACCAATTTATTTTTCTTAAATCAAATAGTCTGTTTTAATAGCATATGTTTTGACGTTAACAATAAAGTAACCTACATTAACATTGGTTGACTAATGACCAAGTTATGATTTATTTTAAATGTTCATGCATTGGCTTTGTAGGGAACGTTGCCCCTACCAAGATGGCCGCCATGTAGGCACAATGGTGGAATCTTTTGTTTGGATCAATTAAGAGATTTGCTCTCAAGTGTTAATAATACTCAAACATGAAACTGTAGTTTTCAAAAAAGATCCCTTCAAGTGACATAAAACGACTGGATGACTGGTCTAAACGTATAAAACTATATATTTTTTTCCTGGATACCCGGCTATGTGTGGACAAGGCCTGAGTCGTCCTTATATGGTTCACAATAAAAGAATCAATGGAAACGAACATGGAGCCTCTTGTGCTTCAATAGTAACGTTAATATTGAGGTTTACATTAAAACCTAAACCCTGGATTTGAAGACAGGTGACGACTTAAGGTGGAAAAAAACAGATCAGACATCAATAAGACTCATCGCTGGAGTCATCTTAGGAAACAGGAAAGTGTCGTCGTCTTTCACGGTGAACTGCTCTAACCTGAGCTGGAAGGATAAAAATAGTGCTGGTCTCTCAGAGACATGTGTTTTCTGCATTAGCAGGCCCAGCATTATTGTTAGCTAACGGATTAAACTCTCCTCAGCAGAAAGGGACAAACTTAGACTCGTGAGGTGAGATAAATTATTTTATATTCTGTCACAGTGAAAGATTTGCAGGTTGAGGCCTCATCCTGGAGACAGTTAAGATGTTCTGGATTTTAATTGTAAAACCAAAGAGGGTCTTTTTTGTAAGTTTGTTGATGATTGATAACAGTTGGGTTTGAAAAAGGGGCAATCAAACCAAAACGAGTGACATATGACGTTCAAAACAGGAATTGGCTGATCAGATCCAGAAAAATCAGCCCTGTGTAACCTCTGCATCCAATGTGGGGAATTCAGCTCCATCACTGGGCTCAAACTGCTCACCTGTCAGGTGAAAAACAACATGAGGAAGACAAACATCATCTTTGCTATACAATCGACTCTCTAAGGTTCGCCGGTAGAGTCCACAGGTGTGCGCTCGGGGCAGAATGTAATAAAACCTCGTTAGTAATTTCTACGGGTACGACCATGATGTTCGGCTCTGGAGGATCAGACGCAAACTCCAAGTCTGAGTACTGAGATAAAGTCTCCGCGTCAGGAGGCTGCTGGTTCGCCAGAGTTTCCAAAGCAGCCTGCTCCATCGCCTCCGCCAGGTCGAGGTTGCTGCCGTAAAGCACGCCCATCCTCCGCGCCAACATCCCGACTTTCTCCGGAGGTTCCTCGCCGTCGTCGTTTCTACCCACCCTCTTACAGCGGGACATAAAAGCAGCGTGGCGTACGCAGCGTTTCAGTAGGTGGACGCGGTACGCCCTTTGAATCACCACCGAAGCGTTCTGCTCCTCTTTGTGGCGAACCGTCGTCGTGATCGGGGCGAAGGAATCCGAGGTGGGATTGCTCAAGATGAACTTCGCTTGAATGCTCTCCCGCATCGCCGCCATCTCCACCGTGTCCCCCAAGACCATCTGTGTGACCGCCAACAACACGTCCAGGCAGTGGATGCGGTCTCCGATCACCAATGGGAGATCCATTTCAATCAGGCGGAAGCGATTTGGTTTCGCGACCCTCAGCGGCTCCTGCAGGGTGTCGCAAAAGTCCGAGAGGCGGCTGTACTCGATAAACTGAGTCCCGTCAACGTCGAACTTCTCCCACGTCTCATTGAACATTTCGAAGTCGTCCTCACAGAGAGCGTCACCGCTCTCCTCCTGCGNTAAATATGTCATCGATCCCCGCCTCCTTCTTCACGTAGGCGAAGTTAGACATCCCGAATATGGAGAAGATGAACATGATGAGGAAGAGGAGGAGCCCGATGTTGAATAAAGCAGGAAGTGACATCATGAGAGCGAAGAGAAGCGTCCGGATGCCCTTCGCTCCTTTGATGAGACGGAGAATCCGACCGATTCTCGCGAGTCGAATCACCCTGAAGAGAGTCGGTGACACAAAGTACTGCTCGATGATGTCTGACAGCATCGTGCCTGAAAGAGAAGAAAGAGAAGAAAGAGGATGAAGAAACAAACTCATGACGCAGAAACAGACGACACTTCGCACAGAACCTACCAGCTATGGACAATATAACCACGACAAAATCAAACACGTTCCACCCGTTAGTGAAGAAGTACTGTCGCAGTGCGAAGAGCTTGAGCACGCACTCCCCGGTGAAGACCACGATGAACGCCACGTTGACTTTGAAGAGGAAGTCCTCCTTCTCCGGGCTCTGATTGTCCGTCTCCACCATCATGGTGACCATGTTGAGGCAGATGAGCACCATGATGAAGATGTCGAAGAACTGCTGACTGATGAAGTCAAACACCATCCCCTGGATGAGATTCTGAGGTCAGAGAGAGACGAGGGGTCAACGGGTTTATTTACACCAGGAACAGGGTCGTTAATGAAAGACTCACTCCAGATACACCATCCTCAAAAATGTTAAATCATTTACAACCTGGATTCCAGTGAAGTTGAGACGTTGTGTAAAATCTAAATAGAAGACAATGATTTGCAAATGCTGTTTAACCTACATTTGATTGGATAGACTAAAAAGACAAGATATTTTTTGTTCAAACTGATAAACTTTATTGTTTTGTTGCAAATGACTCAGTCCTTCACAAGCAAAGATGGAGCCAGGTTCACCACTTTGTCAACAACAGCGTGAGCAAACAGTCCAACAGTTGAAGAACAATGTTTCTCAACATCCAACTGCAGGAATTGATGGATTTCATCATCTACAGTCCATAATATCATCAAAAGATTCAGAGAATCTGGAGAAATCTCTGCACGTAAGCAGCAAGGCCCAAAACCAACATTGAATGGCCGTGACCTTTGACCCCTCAGGCAGCGCTGCATTAAAAACCCACATCATTGTGTAAAGGATATTAGCACGTGGGCTCAGGAACACTTCAGAAAACCATCGTCAGTTAACACAGTTCATCACTACATCTACAAGTGACAGTTCAAACTCTACCATGCAAAGACAAAGTCACACATCAACAACACACACAAACGCCGAAAGGTACAAACAGGTTTTGGAGCAACATCTGCTGCCATCCAAGACACTTTGTCTTTTTCAGGGACGTCCCTGATTATTTCAGCAAGACAATGAAACCAAGACACATTCTGCTCCTGTTACAACAGCGTGGCTCCGTAGTAGAAGAGTGCAGCTACTAGACTGACCTGCCTACAGTCCAGACCTCTGTCCCATTGAAAATGAATGAACCTGTCCCAGCTTTTTCGGAACGTCTTTCAGCCATCGAACTCAAATTTGAGTGAATATTTGCAGGAAAACAGTTTGAACAATAAATATCTTGTCTTTGTAGTGTATTAAATTAAATATAGGTTAACAAGACTTAAAAATCATTGTATTTTGTTTTTAATTTACATTTTTCACGTCCCAACTTCATTGGAACTGGGGTTGTATAACAGCTCAGCATGTTTGTGTCTTTACAAACTTACAGTCGGACGTGGAATCGGTTTCTGCGGCTTCTTGGAGCCAAGTTTCTTCATGGCATCGTAGTATTTCTTCTGCTCCTCTGTCATGAAGATATCTTTGTCTCCAAAGTGCAGGGGAGAACAAACAAAACAGAAATTATTTTCAGTGTCTGAATCAGTTTTGAATGATTTTTAATCACAGGGTGGAACTTATCTTTTTCTTCTGTTGGTTGAAATTGTCGATGATGACACCGATGAAGAGGTTGAGTGTGAAAAAAGAGCCAAAGATGATGAAGATGACAAAGTACATGTACATGTAGAGGTTGATCTCATAGGACGGTTGTTCCAGCACCTTAAAGATGAAAAACATTCAAAGCATAGGGCGTAAAAGTGAGACAACCCTGCAGACAAAGTGTGGGACTGAAATTAACCCAAACTCCTGTAACTTTCACCACTCAACACGTAAAATTTAAAAGAGATCTTTATTTCTCAGTGTAAGAAAGTTTTTCTTCAGACTGAGAGCGGGAACAGCTCCGGATTAAAGGTTATATATGGAATATGATACGAGGAGGAGAGGGCACTTGTTGACCCGAAGGTGAGATTCATGAAACTGTCACCATGTGTCACATCTACAGTATATCCAATTCACTTTAAACGCAGGGTGGTGTTAGGACTCCAGCCAAAGGGATATGGGTTTCATACACTTTAAAAAACTACCAAGCTGATCACAAAAGCACTGCACAGCTTTGCAGTGTCGCTGTGCAGAAAGATGCTGCTGCTACAATTACAAGATACAAGTACAGACGACAAAATTACGTTTGAGTTTCATTCCATCCAACAAACATAAAAAAGACTGTGACATAACTGTGGGTCAGCCAGTGCCAGTTTCATTAGATAAGAAAAGGAATACAAAAGGGAGAAAGAGGGGAAAAAATGCAACTCCCAAACTAGGCTCATGTAGGAGGGCAAAGTGTGGGATTAGGAAAAAAATTCAGCAAAACTCATTGTAACAAAACTCAAAGATTTGACACAGACACTAAACGGTGAGCACACAGTCAAACTTAGGTTGAAACTTTTCTGCAGAATACATCATGTCTCTGCATGAAGAAAGAGAATGATTTGATTGCTGTGTTGTTAAAATAAAAATATTTCTTTTCCACTGTAAGAAATCACTGTAAGAAATTGACTTAATTAGGGGTGCGTGTCATTAAAATGTATACCATGTAAAAAAATCAAGTCCACGATGGGAAATCACAAAAAGGAGGATGTGACGTAGATGGAGGGGGAAGTAAAAGAGAATAAAAATCGAAACGAACAAAAAAAGATTATGACGTGTGTACATGTGTAGAACTGTATGAAACAACAAAACTACTTAAAGAAAAGTGTAAAAGAAAAGTGTTGCGCGTCACCGTGTCCACTCACCAAAGAGAAGACTTTGGATTATGGATAATTTCCCTGGATGGATTTATGGTTTAATGGCTTTTTTTTGAGCATTTTGATTTTTGCTGGACCGTCCAGCTGTGGAGCTTTGGATTAATTTTGCTTCTTTTATTTTTTCTGGGACTGAGGATTACTTATATGTTATGACACCTTACTTCTGGAAGGTCAAAGGTAAAAGGCTCAGACAAATTTAAAAGTGTTACTGATAAAATTGAAAATCCAAAAAGAACCCCCTTGATAGTGTTTTAATGACAACTGTAGAAACGTTGATCGATACAGTTAATGTCTTTACGTAACAAAGGGTTAACTTTATACATGGGTCAATGACAAAAAGAGGGTCTAAAAACGTATTTTTAAAAAGTTCTTTGAAAATGGATAAAAACATATTTCTGAGTAAAGAATTATGTTTTCTAACAGATTTCAGTAGTTGACCAACATTTCAAAGTTTTAGGTTCATTATTTTTTACTATTTTTAATCTGAGCACCTGAGTTTTGAGGAACCAAAACACAAAAAAACATGTTATATTTTAATAGTTTGAAGATGTGTAAAAATAACACAGGTTTCATAGAATAAAGAAATATATTTGATGAAATACTTAATTCATGATGGAAGGAAATATTGCACTCAGACACAAAAAAAGGGACGTCACGTCATTGACCCATATATCATCAAAAGTTTAGATTTAGATGACTTTACCTCTCTCGAGTCAACAGCAGCGTACATGATGTCCATCCAGCCTTTAAAAGTTGCCTGAAAGCATAAATTATCATTTGAAAATCACTGCACTGAACTTTAACTTTAGATTAGTTTGTGTAAAGTTGAAATTCTTGATTCGTCCTCACCACTTGAAGCAGAGACAGGTAACCTTTCCCCACGTTGTCGTAGTTGACCTTCACGTTGACCCAGCGAGCCTCCTGCGTGGCCTCCATCATCGCAAGGCAGTCGCTCTTATTGTTGACCTCGTCCATGGGGAAAAGATCCCCCGAGGTGGTGTTGATACATCGATAGAACTTTCCGGCGAACAGGTTGACTCCCATGATGCTGAAGATGAGCCAGAATATGAGGCAGACTAACAGGACGTTGAAGATGGAGGGGATGGCGCCGACGAGAGCGTTCACCACCACCTGTGGTGAGGAGCGCTGGGGTTAAGCGTCAGTTTTAAAAGCTTAAAGTTTGTATCAACAGGTTGAATCGAATCTCTCACCTCAGCTGGTTCTGTTAGAGCAGCAGGGGTGTAAGCGTGCAAAAGAAAAGCCAGTCAAGTTAGAGCGGTTATCACTGAGGAGCAAGAAGCTTTATTATTCATGCTCATACCATAATTTATGCATATTAATCAGGATGTAAGTTTTTTTTTAGGGAACAAATTAATGAATATATCCAACTAGGATGGGGGGATATATCAAATATACTCAATAAAGGTTGTTGCATGTGGGATGTTTAAAATGACAGGTAAATGTTTTGAGATGCCAGTATGTAATTTTCTTTTACTCTCATGACCAAATTTTTTAAATGTGATACATGCAGCCAGATTAATTCATCTGAATGTAATAATAGGTTTGTTCAACTTAACCTGATTTTGACTTTTCCCTTTTTGGCTGCAAATCTCATACATCTGACTCAAAGATCTGGTTGAATTATTATACTGGTGTCATTTTATTAGTTAAAGGGTTGAATTGAACATTTAATATGGTGATTTACTAGAGAAATCAAAATATCGAGATATGTATAGTGCCAAGGCATTGGTTTTAGGCCATATCATGCAGCCCTATATCAAACTATATAAGTGCACATTTTGGTTCAGTTATAGATCAAACATTTTCACTTTGCATGATTTTATCTGAAATTAAACTCCCCAAGACTGTACGTTATGCTAATGTCCTCTTGAAACCTCAAGGATTTTTTTTCCTGCCATTTCAACTCCAAATCACATGTCTTCAGCTCGGGATAAACACAAACACACTTCATCATAAAACTCTGCAAAAACTTGATGAATCCAGTGGTTCCATTAAAATATGTTCATNGGCCACTTTTAACTAAATTTTTGTGCATAACCATCATGCCAAGACCTACGAAAGAGTCTCTTACAACCATAGAGAATTCCAAACAAGAAATTCAGAAAATTTAAGTTAAAAGTTGGATTTTGACCATTTATGAGGTGAGTATTTGAACAAACTTGTCCCACATTTTTTATTTTTTGATCATCTTCAAATCAGGTATGAGTGTACTAGACACATGGACAATGAAAAGTTATTAAAATAATTTTCTGAACTCAATGGGTGTGGCCAGGTGAGGCCGCTAAAAATGACAATTTTTTCCCCATTCTACAATTTCCGTGAAACTTTTTGTGTCCATTCATCATGCAAAAACCTTCAAAAAAATATGGAAAGTCATGGGGAAGGTTACCTACTTGGACAAACTCATCCTACGTTTTTTATTAGATCATCTTCAAATCAGACGTGTGCAAACTAGACACATTAAGGATGAAAACTTGTCAAAGGTTTTTTTGTAACTCAATGAGCATGGCCACAAATAACCGCCAAATTTGATGTTTGTTTTTTTAATGCAAACCTTAATAGCTCTAATGTACAACAAGGGAACTGGACAGAAATGCACAAACATGCTCAGTGTCACAGCCTGAGTCAGCGCTGGTGGCTTTAATTTCCGTTATATTTTTACAGTAACAGATGAAATATGCAGTTATTAATAGCATTTCATGTAACACCAAGGCTTTTTCATCATTTTTAAATCAATAAAAGCCATGCATGTTGCCCAAACATGGCTCTACAGCACAGAAACGTACCCTCATCCCTTCAAATCTCGATAACGCTCGTAGAGGTCGGAGCGCCCTGAGCGTCCTGAGGGATTTGATTGGTCCAAGGTCGGAGTAACCCATCCAGTTGGCAAATAAACTAACCAGAGAAACCTGCAGCAGGATGAAAATATTTCCTATTCAAGTGTTACAACAGACTCAGGGGAATTTAGATCACACATTTTCTGTTTCAAGAAATCAAAACTTACATCCACGATGAAGAAGTCCAGCCAGCACCAGGCGTTGGTGAAATACGTCTTGAAACCGTACGCCACCCATTTCAGGAGCATCTCGATGATGAAGACGTAGGTGAAAACTTTGTCGGCGTACTCCAAGATGATTTTGATGGTTCGGCGTTTTTCTACGTGTATGTCCTCGAAAGCCTGAGAGAAGAAGAAGAAGAAGATTCCAGATTAGTTTCTGAGGAGGATTTCTAAATTTTCTAAATTTGTTGATGATGATGGAAAATTTCACCAGTGCTCCGCTGCTGAGGAGGATCATGAAAATGATGAAAGTTTCAAACCAGTCGTGCTCCACAATGGTGAAACAAGTCCGACGCAGGTTCCACCATTTTTTGCCTCGACCTTGTGTGATGTCGACGGTCAGACACGGCCAGCGCCTCACACACTCTGAGAGGAGGTGAAGAGGAGGTGAAGAGGAGTCAGTTTTATTGTGTCCGAGTGCAATATTTCCTTCCATCATGAATTGAGTATTTCATCACATGTATTTCTTTATTCTATGAAACCTGTGTTATTTGAACACATCTTTAAACTATTAAAATATAACATGTTTTTTTGTGTTTTGGTTCCTCAAACCCCCAAAATGTCAGGTGGTGCAACCGTCCTGACAAGTATCCACAGTAATTAAACTCTAAAAATTGAATGTCAGTTATTGTAAATGGAAATTAAAAATACAGTGGCATTATTTTATGCTTGAACCTTTTTAAATAAAACATTCTTTGCAAATAAAAAGAATTTTAAAGCTGTTGAGAAAT